>CM066980.1:3846636-3946475 GCA_033971965.1 Cucurbita ficifolia
TAGTCAAAAGTAACTAAAGTATCGAACAAATGGTGTACTTTGTTCGAGGGCTTCAAAGAAAGGAGTCAAGCCTCGATTAAGGGGAGGCTGTTCGTTATCCTTTTTGTCTTATTGTGAAGCTCATTTTTGTACCGTTAGCTTTGGAACTTCTTTTGTTAAGCTATGTTTTTGTATGTTTCCTTAGGTTTCTCATAAGAATATGTATAAAATAATTGTTAGAACTGAAATCTGCCCTTTAAAATAAACAATGTGATAAGAGAATGCTCCCGACTACCTCCAACTAATGATGCAGTGCAGCAGTAAGAGTTAAAAATATTGTTGCACGTGTAAATTATATTGCTTGCTTTCATATTAATTTTTAGAGATGTACATGTGTGCCTTTTGTAATGCAGAAACGCTAATTTAATCCCTAGATACTATGTAACAATAAATAGGAAAAAGTTTCGAGATACTATGTAACAAGAAATCTGATAAATATCGAGATGCTAGGTAACAATAAATCTAAATAAATCTCTAGATACAGGGTAACAATAGAGATAATTAGGGAGGTCAATTACTTCCCTAACTTAAAGGCGATAAATTACACAAATATTCTTTAAATCATGGTCATTCTTTCAACACCCTCTCAAGCTGAGGAATACATGTCCATAACCAGCATGGATACTCGATACTCGATAATAATACAGATAAACTAGGGAGTCGCTTATTTAACTTATTTAATGGGATTAGAAATATATTTTCTAAGTTAAGCCTAGAAACTATACAAATAATCTTAAACTCAATATTCCTTCCCTTCAACAGATATTAGTCGGTTCTTTATTGAGTTACATTATCTTAAATTTAAATTTAATTCATTAAAACTATGTTTGTATGCCTACCCAAATACACACAAAATACAGCAAAAAATAAAAAAATAAAAAAAATAATAATACTTTGGTAAAGAGATACCTTTGAATCCCAAGAAAAGTATCCATTCTTGATTGAGATGGCCGGAAGTTTTGGATTTAATGGTGGGTTTGGAAGTAAGACTTTCTCTTCAGCTAGAAGTAGCTCCTCTAGTCGCTTTAGTGATACTTTAGCATTTACCACCTGTCAAATCAACGTCTCCTTAAGTAACACAATAGAAATAAAACCATAACGTCATAACTGTAATGTCACTTGCTTAACATTGAAGCTACCTATCATAATAGAAGTCAGAGATAGACAAAAATTAATAGTATTTATTGTATCTAGAAATTTATTTAGATTAACGGTTATCTAGGGATTTATTTAAATTTATTATTAATAGTATTTAGGATTTAGTTATCTTTTCTCCCTTATAAAAGGGAGAGGTAACTCTCTGAAAATGAATAAAAAAAACAGCAAACTAATTTAGACATGCAACATGGTATCCGAGCCATTCTATTTTGGGAGGTCAGATTAACCAGTGTAGTTTTAGCTACCGATCTTCCACCATGACTATATTTATTCAGAGCGTTCACAGCTACCAAACTTTCACCTTGACCAAATTTATTCGAAGTCTTTATAACTACCATTCACCATTAAAACATCATTGTTCCAGCATTGCATTAGCAATGTACGGCAATTAATAATCACGTAAAAGAGTATTCACAGCACGAAGGCTGCAACATTAGCATTAGCATTCCCAGCTTCATTCACCACAAGTGCAGTAGCAAGCTCGATATCAATACATTCATCTATTCATCCATCAATTTGCAGGCATACTTGCATTCATTCGTAGTTTGAGAAACAAGGGATAAATGTCAAAAACACGAGCGTACATCGCAGTGGAGTCCAAATCAGAATAAAAAGGCACTTGTTGGGAAGACTAGTAGTTTTAATAATGAAGAGATTGAGATATTGAAGGTGTTCTTGAACTCGCTCCACAAACCATCAAGTTCCAATAACTTGACAATCTCAGGTAAGTCTTCATTCACTTTTTATATAAACCCTTCAAATATAAGTCAGGTTAACTCTTAAATTATAGACTCACTTTTTATATAAACCCTTCAAATATAAGTCAGGTTAACTCTTAGATTATAAACTCTGGTGCAACTGATCACATGATCCCTTACTCAATTTTTTAAAACATATATAAACCATGCCTAAGTAATCTAAAAATTACAATGGCAAATGGAGCTAGTGTCACCACTATTCCGTATTTATTTCTCAAACCATTACACTAAAAATGTCCTACAAGTCCCAAAATTATCTAATAGTCTTCTTTCCACACAAAAGTTTACCCATGACAGCCATATTGTGTTTTTCAAGACCAGAACTCAAATAGATGATTGAACTTTCTTAGAAATTGAATGGCCTATGCTACTTCCAAATACCTAAGAAAACAACCAACCATGTACTTATGTCATTTCTTGGTTCCTCTAATAAAGATGGAATTTGGTTACAGTCTCTCATGGGTCCTCCCTCGTTTAGAGTTCTGAGAATTATGTTTCTAAATTTGTTTTAAGGACTTCAAGTCAATGATTTTCAATGTGATACATGTAAATTTGCATACTCGTATCTCTTTTCCCACTAGTCAAAATAAAAGCTATATCCCTTTTCATTTGTTTCATAGTGATATATGGGGGCCTCAACTGTTCCAAGTATTTCTTGTGCTCGTTGGGTTCTCACATTAATTGATGATTGTACTCGAATCACATAGCTATTCCTTCTCAAACAAAAGTCAGATGTTAGTAATATTATTCTTTCCTTCAACTCAATGATTCGAGACTCAATTTGGAGTGGAAATCAAAACATTTAGAACTGAAAATGCCAGAGATTATTTCACTCAAACCTTATCCCCATATTTCTGATCTCAATCCGTTATCCATGATTCTTCATAAGGTGTTACACCACAACAAAATGGACTGGCCAAACAGAAAAATGGACACCTTTTAAACACTAATTGAGCAATGATTTTAAACAGAAACTTGCCAAAAACTTACTAGGCAGAGGCAATTCTTACTCCAACTCACATGATTAATATCACTCATCTCGTGTCCTAAATAATTTAAGCCCAATAGAAGTCCTCAACAAGTTTCATCCTCACTTTTGAACATCAAATGGTCTCACCGCCCATGTATTTGGATGCACTACCTTTGTTCATGTTCACAACACTCAGAGAGGTAAACATGACCCGAGAGCAATAAAATGTGTCCTAGGATATTCTTCGACCACAAAGAGGTACAAATGTTAAGACCCTACATCTAAAAAGTCTTACACTTCAATTGATGTCACATTTACCAAGCATGAACCCTCCTTTGAAGTATCTCTTCAGAGGGAAAACATAGAGATTCTCAAAACCAAGAATTTGAGATCAAAGAACTTGGAAGGCTAAAGTACTTCCTCGGTATTGAAGTAGCATACTTAGCTCAGGGTATTTTCATATTAAAACAGAAATATGTGACGGATTTATTAACGAAAATTGGAAAAAGTGAATGTAAACCTACAACACAACCAATGGGCCCACATAAGAACTTCAGGAAAAAGAAATTTATTCAAACGGAACAATTCCTTTGAATTGGAAGCTTATATTGATGCTGACTATGCTGGATCAATAGTAGACAGATCTACTACGGGGTATTGTACATTTCTTGGAGGTAGTTTAGTAACATGGAGATGCAAAAAGCAAAATGTGGTGGCTAGATCATCTATAGCATCAGAATTCTGAGCTATTCCACAATGATTATGTGAACTCTTATGGTTGAAGATAATCCTTGATGATTTACCAATTAAAGGAAAAAGTGTGATAAAGTTGTACTGCAACAACAAATCAACTATCAATATTGCACATAATCTTATCCAGCATGATAGAACAAAACATATTCAAATTAATCGACATTTTATCACAGAGAAATGAGAGAAGAGGATAGTATGCATTAGTTTTGTGCCTTCACAACTTCAACTAGCAAAGATATTAACAAAAGGACTTTACAGTTCAATGATCTATTGAGTTAGTATCCAAGTTATGAATGAATAATATATATTCCTCGATGAAGGGTAAGAGTTGAAGGAATGACCTTAATTTAAGGAATATTTGTGTAATCATCCCCTAATTAATTTAAGGAATATTTGTGTAATCATCCCCTAATTTAGATTTACTATATCAAGGGATTTATTTAGATTCATAGTTAGCTAGGAATTTATTTAGATTCACTGTTACTAGTATCTAAGATTTAGTTAGTCTTTCATAAAAGGATGTAATTCAAAATAATCGGAAAAAATAGCAAGCTAATTCAATATTTATGATTACCCTAACTAACTGAAGTATGTCTAATTACTGTAAACAAATAATTATATCTAATTTTAAAAATCCCTACAATGAAATATTAAAAAATAATCGAAAATTAACAAACTAAGTTAATTAAAATTCAGCAGAGAAAAATTAATAAATAATAGTGAAATATTACAACCATTTATGGAAGAAAGTGTTAATGGATGCTACAGTGGTCAGTAGCCTGAATGCCTAATTAGTTGTGGTGCAGGGATGAAAAATCCCAGAACTGCATAGGCATTTTATGTGAGTAACATGAAATTAGCTCCGACGCAAACATAAACAAAATGATGTAGTGATGTTACATTACACCCATAAAAAGAAGGGTAGTAGTAAGAAGCACAAGCAAGAAACTCAAGTGTCAACAACCACAACCATCGTTGTAGAGACCATATACGAGTTAATGTAAGACACATATCCAAGCCAGAAAAATTTTAAAGAATAAAAATGGAAAGGTATACAACAGAACCTGAGTTATTATATTAGGAAGCATGAGTAGAGGGAACCGAAGCACTGCAAATAGTGAAAGTGACGTAAATGCTCTAGATGGAGTCAAGTCTCCCCCAAAAGCCGTGAATAATCCAAAAGCAGTCACAGTCACCAAAACAGGAATGCTATTCAGTATGAAACTATTTAACTGCAAAATCAAGTAAAATTGTTAAATCGAGTAGTAGCAAATGGAGAAAATTCATATGAATTCACTCCATTATCTAAATTCCTTTAGGGATTATTAAATTATATAACAGATATGAGAATATGTTGAGATATGATTCGAAGTATTCAAAGTATTCACCAAAATTTTAGGAGATTTGTTAGTAGATTTGAATCTATCTATAGTTTAGAAGAATTTCCATAATTTACTATTTCTGGGTTAGTGTATAAGCCTATAAATATTGAAATTGTGTAACTCTTTTAGAGTTGAGTGAGAAAACAATAATATAGCACTGCAACTTTGATCTATTCCTATCTCTTTCAATATTCCTTTCCCCAACAAATTTGGTATAGAGAAGTTCTTGTCAACACGAGAGTGAGTGATTATTTTTTCACAAAACGAAAATGGCAGTAGCTGGTTTTTCTTCCTCTACACCGCTGTTACCAATTTTTAGTGGTGAGAAATATGAGTGGTGGAGCATCAAAATGAAGAACTTGCTCAGATGGTGGAGCACAAGTTTGTTGATGTATTAGAACCCCCAATAGAAGAAAATGAGAGACTAAGAGAAACCAAGAAAAACGATGCCAAGGCTCTATTCATTATTCAGCAAGCAATTCATGAGACTATTTTTTCACGAATTGCAACAGCAACCACATCAAAGCAAGCATGGTCAATTCTACAGAAGGAGTTTCTAGGAGATTCAAAGGTCATAACAGTGAAATTGCAATCTCTAAGACGTGATTTTGGAACTCTGCTCATGACGAATGGTGAATCAATTGCTGATTTTTTTGTTAAGAGCAATGGCAATAGTCAGTCAGATGCGTACGTATGGAGAGAAAATTTCAGATGAAACAATTGTTGCAAAGGTGTTGAGAACTTAACTCCAAAGTTTGACCATGTGGTGGCTGTCATAGAAGAAGCTAAGGATCTATCAATACTTTCCGTTGATGAACTGATGGGCTCGCTTCAAGCTCATGAGTCAAGAATCAATAGATCATCAGAAAGGAATGAAAAAAAGGCACTACAAGACAGCCAACAACGAAGGCAACGAAAAAGAAAATATTCATTTAGCAGTTAGAAGTCGTGGAAGAGGAGGATTTTGCAGCTTCCATGGTGGTCGTGGTAACAGGGGTAGATGGAGAAATGATGGACAAAGGCAATTCAATGAACAAAGTAATATAAGGAATGTCATACAATGTTACCATTGCAGAAGATATGGGCACACAAAAGCTGATTGTTGGTATAAAGATCAACAAATGAATTTTGCAGCAGAAAATGAAGAAGAAGAAAAGCTTTTTATGGTGTGTATTGATATTAATCCAAAAAAAGGTGACTTATGGTTTATTGATAGCAGATGCTCGAACCATATGACAGGCACCAAATCCTTATTCAAAGAGCTTGATGAGAAATTAAGGTCAAAAGAGATCAAGTTGAGGGAAAAGGTACAGTGAAAGTTGAAACCAGTCATGGTAAGATAAAACAATTAGATAATGTTCAATTTGTACCTGATTTAAGGTACAATTTATTGAGTGTTGAACAATTGATGACCAGAGGACATTCCGTTCTATTTGATGACAACACATGTGTTATTACACCTAAGAAATCAGGCCATAAAGTTCAAATTGTCATGACTCCAAATAAGATGTTTCCACTCTGTTTCTAACATGGAGGATTTTGCTCTTACTACTAGCACAAAAGATGATTCGACATTATGGCATCTTAGATATGGGCATCTTCATATGAAGGGCCTGAAAATACTCGGATTACCAAGAATTGATTCAACTAATTTATGTGAAGGATGCATTTATGGCAAGCAAACTAGGAAGTCCTTTCCTGTTGGAAAAGCTAAAAGAGCTCACATTGTCTAGAACTAATTCATGTTGATTTATGTGAGCCAATGCAAACGAAGTCCTTGGGTGGGAGTATATACTTTTTACTCTTAATTGATGACTATAGTCGCATGAGCTGGGTTTACTTCCTACAACATAAGTCAGAAACTTTTCAGAAGTTCCAGAATTTTAAAGCTATGGTGGAGAACCAAAGTGGCTGTCACATTAAAGTTCTTCACACAGATAGAGGTGGCGAGTTCATATCTAAAGAATTCAATCTGTTTTGTGAAGAAAAGGGCATCCAAAGAGAGTTAACAACTCCCTACACTCCAGAACAAAATGGAATCGCTGAACGAAAAAATCGAACTATTGTGGAGATGGCAAGAAGTATGTTACAAGCAAGGAGACTTCCAAACCAATTTTGGGTAGAAACTGTAGCAACATCTGTCTATCTATTAAATCTCTCACCAACAAAGGCGATTATGAATCGAACTCCTTATGAAGCATGGCATGGAAGGAAACCATCTGTAAGTCATTTATGAGTCTTTGGTTGTGTTGCTTATGCTTTGAAACATCCTCAAACTCGTCAAAACCTTGATGAAAAATCTGAAAAATGCATTTTCATTGGCTATTGTACTCAATCAAAGGCATATAAATTATACAACCCCCTTAGTGAAAAGATCTTAGTTAGAAGCGATGTAATATTTAATGAAAACGTGAGTTGGGATTGGAGTAAAGAACAGGAGCAGCAAGAGATTACAGTTGAAGTTTCTCCAAATGAAGAGACAAGGGTCAACTCCAGTGCATCTCCTAGTGCCTCCACTGCAACACAAAATTTGTCAAATTCATCATCTTCAGCATCACTAAACAGCAACTCTTCTCTTGAAGAACTTTCGGATGAGACACCTCCAAGGAAGTATAAATCTTTAGCTGACATATATGCATCATGTCAATTTGCTCTTACTGTTTCAAACCCTATGAGTTATGAAGAAGCAGCTGAAAAAGAAGAGTGGAAGAAAGCCATAGTAGAAGAGATGCAGTCCATTGAGAAAAAATGGAACATGGGATATGGTTGATTTACCAAACGAAAAGTTCTATGGAGATTTACAAGAAGAGGTCTATGTAACACAACTAGAGGGATTCATAAAGAAAGACAAAGAAACAAAGGTATACAAGCTGAGACAGACATTATATAGGTTAAAGCAGACATACTTACGAAAGCTTTGTCAAAAGAAAAGTTCTGCCACTTCAGACTATTACTTGACATCTGCAACTTTGAATCAAGGGGGAGTGTTGAGATATGATTCAAAGTATTCAAAACTGAGATATGATTCAAAGTAGTTGAGATATGATTCAAAGTATTCAAAGTACCAAGATTTTATGAGGTTGTTAGTAGATTTGAATTTATCTAGGATTTCCATAATTTACTATTTTTGGTTAGTGTATAAGCCTATAAATATGGGAATTGTGTAACTTTTTTTGCATGGAGTGAGAAAACAATAATAAAGCACTGCAGCTTTGATCTATTCCTATCTCTTTCAATATTCCTTTCCCCAAGAGAATACTATTTCACCACATCAAAATGGACATTGAAGAAACAGTCGACATGCTGGACAAGTGATCCTAGTAAACATAAGAAAGAGCGGCTATGTAATAGCCCAAGCCCACCGTTAGTAGATGTTGTCTGCTTTAGCCCGTTAAGTATCGCCGTCAACCTCATGGTTTTAAAACCCGTCTGTTAGGGAGAGGTTTCAACACCTTTATAAGGAATGTTTCGTTCCTCTCACCAACTGATGTGAGATCTCACAATCCACCACCTTTCGAGGCTCAGCGTCCTCACTAGTACACCGCTCGGTGTTTGGCTCTGATAACCTTGTAACAGCTCAAGCCCACCGCTAGTCGATATTATCCGTTTTAGCATATTTCGTATCGCCGCCAGCCTCGCAGTTTCAAAACGCGTCTGTAAGGGAGAGGTTTCCACACCTTTTTAAGGATTGAAACTTTTATTTGAGGATTGAAAAATGGTCACTCAAGAAGCATGGAAGAAAAATAGTTGTTACCAGCTTTTGAGATTGGTTTAAAATCCAAAATCTACCTAAACCTTTGGTCTCGTCAATGTTTTGATGCTCTAGGAAACAACCTAAGGGTTCCATTGCATGGAAACTAGAGTTCCTCTACGGTTCGGAAGTGACAAAAACGACCACAAAATCGAGTCAAACCCACAATGGCGATGGCAAGAGGAACTGTTGCAGACAAGAAGTTCACAAAATCCAAGTACAAAAACAGAAGAGCCCTAAACTCTAAACATTGTGTTACTCCTTTTACTGAAACTCCAGAATTAAAAGGTAAGGGAGCAATATTTAAGTGTAAAATTTTTGTACAAAAGATACGACTAGAAACAATTATAGCATACCGCTCCAAGAAGTGATGCCTTGCGGAACCATGACAACTCATCATTTCGGATACTTTGTACTTTCGACTGAAAGCTTTTCTCCCATGCATAACATCTAATCCATTTCCAAGAGCCATCAAAATTATCAGTTAAGTTATAGATAATAAAATAAGGAGTATTGTATTCTTATATTGCATACTTCAATGTGTCCATTGCAGCTAAAATCTCATTCATGAGACCAACTCTCTTGTCTGTGCGTTGCAATCCCTCTTTGGACTGTTTCCGTGATTCGCTGATTACAAGTGTCTGTCATCACAAAACATAATAACATAAAATGTTATGTAATCTTGAAATGGTATTATATCTGGAAATGGTATTAAACCTGTTACTTAATATGTCAACGCAATTACATGAACATACACTCATACAGATCGTAAGTACACAAAGCAATGTAGACAAAACTTAATTCAAGGCTAAAAATAGGTCTACATGATGGAAACCAAGAACTCTAGGATGGTCTGTGAACACGACAGGGTTTTTTTTTCTTTAAGTTCTAAGATTTCCTTTCACCTAAATAATAGTTATTTATTCTATTAGGACCTATTTACTTCAAGGGAATCATAGGGTTCCATGCTTGACAGTCGGGTAGTGGAAGTGAGGCCAATAAGAACCACAACAAGCCTCTCGGCAAGACGAGATGGGGAATTTGAAGACACTGATCTAATAATGGGTGAAGAAGAAGAAACAAAACTCCACAAATTATTTATACAAATAAGGAAGGACAAAAGAATGGGAATCATTAATAGCAAGTGACAATTCTAACTCATCCTGGACCTAGCTGGCGTCAAATTATTATTTGAAATCGGCGAGGCCAAACACAGCATTACGGGATGGGAATGACATGCTCAAGTTATGCTTAGAGATAAAACATTGTTGCCAGCTCCTTCATTGAACACTACTATTGCAAAAATATTCTTGCGAAGATAAATTGGGTCATGTCAAATCTGTAATAAGTATGGGCTTGAAGCATGTGGGTTGGACCAATTTTTATTAAGAAAATGATTGGGCTTGGAATTGGATCGAGCCACATGCCACGGTCGTACATTTTTCAATTGTGCGGCGTCGTGATCTTGACACGCTCACGACAAGTCTTGAAGGGAACCCAAGCCCCATATTCATTTTTCGCCCCTTTTGTGGCTTCGTCGGACCTTAAGCGAGGTTTGTCTTCACCAACCGAACACAACTCGTGCGGAATGCAAGCTTGTTCGGCCACACACGTTGCTTGTGCGTGCATGTTAAATTTTCTGCAACCCAACTGACTTGCCTCTACACTAGGCCATGTCATCCGGCCCGACCTTGCCTTTACTCGAGGCCAAGTTCTCTCAATACAACGTCTCATCTCAACATGTCATCTTAGTTCCCAATAACACGACCATCATATCTTCATGTCATCCCAAGTCCAAGGATGTCATCGACCATCGAAGTTTACTCAATCATGCCCATTGAGAATGGACCCGTGTGTCGTTCAATTAGGACATCTTGAACATCCATCCATCAGAGATCTACCGAAGCATTGGACCCTCCCGCATCCGTTCCATATCATTTACAAACTCCATATCGGATAGCAAGTACATAATCCAACTTCCGACACATGGGCAGATGCGCAATGTCGGCACACTGGTGTCGTCCAACATTGTCCTTGAAAGATCAATTTCAAAGGAAGTCACCCGAGACACCCGTCTCACAAAGCTCGCCCTCACTATGACACATACATGTGTCACAGAGTAGCTCGCTCATACCACAGGGCCCAAAGGTGGTGGAGAGCTAACAACATGTCTCCCTCTATAGTACATTTTGAGGCATATCCAATCTTTTTGGTGTAGTCGTTATTTTGGCAAGCAATCATACAGCCTTGCGGAGCGTCTGTCGAGTATCCGATTGACACCAAATTTGATGAGCTTTCATCTTTCATATAGACAGACTTAAATCCAGAGCCACATGCTGAAACTAATATTGAAACTCCGACTCATGATGTATTGGATGATGCACCGTCTTCCTCGGTCGCATAATGGAATTTGTCTATGTAAGCCCTCACGTGTCTAGATGGGCGCCACTCGAAGATTAACCACTAATCCTACATCAACATTTCCTCTTGCTAAGGTCTTATTCTCTTAGACCTATAACTATTTAAGTTGTATTGCTTATATTAGTATAGTTGTACTAATGTAAATATCTTAGAATGTTGTCTTTTTATCATCTTTTTACCTTCTTTTATTTATATTACCCTTGCACACTGGTAAATATATATCTTAAGTGAAAGGAATAAATGACTATCAGTTTCTCAAATCTTTATTATGTTAAATCTTTATTATGTTAGAGCACTATTTTTATTTTATGGCAATCAGAGTTTTGTTAGCCATTAAGATCTTATGAACCTTTATGTTTGAGGTTTGGAACAGCAATTTTGCATATATTTCATTAAGTGGAAAATAGTAATATTTTCAACTACATAACAATACGCTTCCTTTAGAAACTATTTCAAAGTCGAAAAATTGTTAAGTACAAACCTGTATTGGAAATAAAAGAAATAGCAGCAGTGCACCAAAAAGGGAAGAAACTCCCAACAGCTGGTACAGAAGAAACATAGCAATTGTAATACGGAAGGGAGCTGACCATAACGTGTGAAGCGACTGGGTTATCTCCTGGATATCAAGACCAAAGAAGCATGACAATAAAAAAAATAATATGTGTAAGTTTTAGAATTTTAATAAGAACTTAACGGCCAGGGTTTCTTTCCCTATTATGAGACCATGAACTTTTCTAACATTGAATTCTTATTTACAACTAGTGATTCATCCAAATAAATACTATTGACTAAATAGATTATTGTTAACACAAAATGTAAACCTAATCTAATTGAGCCAAATCCTCTAAGCTTTGATATTTTAGAAAGACCTAACATTTTGACATTGATTTCAACGGAGTGTTTTATAAGAACTAAGAGAACTCTTAGAATGCTTTTTATATTGCCTATACAATATATATATATATATATATATATATATATATATATATATATATATAAAAAGATGAAACTTAAAATGTGCCTGAAGTGTCGCAGCGTCGGTGGTTATCAAGTTGGTTATCTTTCCAGTAGGAAACTCCTTGCGTGCCTCATGAGTTAACCTCAAGGATTTGCGGAAAACAGAAGCAACCTAAAAAAGGATATATAAACAAGCAAACCTGTATCAGGATAAATACCAAGGAGAGAAGGTGCTGCCTTGACAAAGGAAAGGGATTTCCAAAGAACTTTGTATAAAGCATCAAAGAAAAAGAGCAATTACAAACATGAATAAAGCACCCCAACTCGCAAAAAGACCAGAATTCCTCATCAAAGATCTTAGGTTCATTTTCCCTTTCAAACGATACCAGTGTTCTTAACTCTAGCTTTGTTAGACAACAACATAAGGATTTATGGTGTGAGATCCCACATCGGTTGGGGAGGACAACGAAACATTATTTATAAGGGTGTGGAAATCTCTCCCTAGTAGACGCGTTTTAAAAACCTTGAGGGAAGCCCGAAAGGGAAAGCTCAAAGAGGACAATATCGGCTAGTGGTGGGCTTGAGCTGTTACATATGGTATCCAACCACTGTCTTCGTACACCACCAAACTAAATTTGGAAGAGAAAATGTTAACACGTTTCAGCTAGCTCACTGTGGATTAAAAAATTATTCATTGTTGCCTCAATAGAAATAAAATCACATGGATAATCCATTTTAATGAGGGGAAAAATAATAATTTAAGCCTTTGTAAAATTGGGACAGAAATTGAAGTTCCATTAATGTCACAAGAAAATAAAGGACACATTCAAGACATTGAAAAGCTATAAATCATACAAACCCTAATCTTCCCATACGTGATTGTTCAATATTGAAGTCGTCAATAAGGATTAACGTATCCATCAATACAGGGACGAATCTAAAGAATATATTTTGGGGGGCCGGATTTATATAATTCATTTTAGGTTCAAGTTGTCAAACTAAGGTTGTAATTTGCATAACTGGATGTGTAGGTATTGGTTTAATATCGAATAACAGTACTTTAACACCAACTCGAGTATATCTCAATTGATAAAGAAATTATATCAAGTGGTAGATCCAATAATTTATGGAAGGGAACAAATTCATATAAGGTTAAGTTACAAGATTAGTCCACGAACTTAATAGATCCTTATTTTTAATTGCACCCCAGCTCTAAAGGCAAGGGTGAAGGAAGACCAGTCTGAAATAAAAGAAGATGATCACTTACCATAAGAAAAAAGAAAGGAATTCCTTGCTTGACTAGTCAAGATTAAAGTCGATGGTCCTAGGGACCTTAAAGCAAATTAGAAACTGCCAGAAGCAGGCAAGAAAAAGTCCCTCCCCTTTTTGTTTATTTTTAATTGCATCCAAACCCTTCAATTATGTATCCAATAGGTCTTTGGTATATTTAGAACTTGAAAAAGTTGATTGTGTCTTATAGGCCTCAATCTATTCGATGTTTTAGAATTTCTTATATTTATTCCAAACAAAATTAAAAGTTTAAGATTCAACGAGACACAATTAACGTTTTTGTACAATAGAACAAATAGTGTTTAAAAAACTTTAAATATATCTTGAGACCTATTGGATAAAAAATTGAAAGTTTATGAATCTATTGGGAATACTTAAAGTTCAAGAACATTTTAGACATGAAAAATAAAGTTTGGGAATCCAACCAATTAGACATTTTTTACATTTTAGATAATATTAGACATAAATTTGAACATTCGATGACCAAACAGGTAATTTAACATTCATATAAATATAATGTTAGATGCATTATATTTAGATTAACTACAAAATTATAATAAATAATCAAGTACATAAATGTACAAGCAAATAGTGGAACTTGAAATATTTATCAAAGAGATTTTAAAATAGAACTAAGTTTTTTAAATGAATTAATTTTTCTAAAATAATGTATTGAAGTTTAACAAATATTTATATATATATATGTAATCGATTAATCTCAAGATGAATAAATACTAATACAAGGCTTATAACTTAGTTTGGAAGTAAAAACAACTTAATATTAATTAAAATACTTTTATAACTTTTTTTCTCTATAGAAATATCTATCAATAACAATATCTTATTGATATATACATATTGATATATACATTGATATATTAGTAAATTTGAAATCCCAATATCAATATCGATAACGATATTTTAATCGTCGATAGCTTAAAGAATGTCTTAGCATATTCTGACAAATTAAGATCGAAGGACTTTACAAATAAACTTTATTGACGAAATAAATAAAATGAAAGGGGAAAGTTACCAAGGTGGACCTCAATCGAAAACCAACACGCGTCACGTTTTGAAAATATTGTGCATCGCATAATACTCCAAGGAGCTGTGAAGCAAAAACCCATTAGATATGTGACATATTCTGAGGCCATGCAATTCATGCACAAAATGAGCATATTGAAGGCATATAAGAGTTAAAAAGCTATCGAGGAGTTATCACATAAATCAAACAAGCAAATTGAAATTTCTAAAAACAATTACTAGCATACACGAAAACTTATGTGAACTTCTATGAATAACATGACCAAATTTAATTAGCCTTCATTGTTACCAATCTTCCAACTTGACCAAATTTAATCAGAGCCTTCATTGCTATCAATCTTTCATTATGACCAAATTTATTCGAAGCCTTCATAGCTACCGATCTTCCACTTTGACCAAATTTATTCAAAACCTTCATGGCTACCCTTGAAGTCATGTCTTGGCGTACTTGAGGGAACGCATCTTTACATCAAAAATATGTTGGAATCAAAATCGTTGGTGTCGAAATAGTTTAATTGAGGTTGCATCGTCTGAAATATCGCTTTAACTACTATTTCACGAATTGATATCCAAGCTGGGAATGGATGATATCTATTCCTCCGCTTAACGGAGAGTGTCAAAGGAATGATCTTAATTTAAGGAATATTTGTGTAATTCCTCTAGCTAGGAGATATTTGTGTAATTCCATTAAATAAGGGAAGGAGTCGACCTCCTTATTTATTTATATTCTTGACCTCCTCATTTATCTGTATTCTTACCTAGTATATAGGGGTTTATTTAGTTTATTATTTCCAAGTATTTAGAGATTTATTCATATTTATAGCTACCTAGTATCTAGGGATTGATGAACCTCTCTGAAAACTAAAATAAAAGAAAGTAAGATAATTTTACACTTACAACATGGTATTAGAGTCATTCTATTCTAGACTCTATTCTAGGAGGCCTAATTAATTGGTATAGCCTTCATAGCTACTAATCATACACCTTGACCAAATTTATTCAGAGCTTTCATAGCTACCGGTCTTCCATTACCAAATTTATTCAGTCTCCATAGCTACCAATCTCCACCTTAGCCAAATTTATTTGAAACCTTCATAGTTATCGATCTTCCACCTTAGCTAAATTTATTCGGCTCATAGTTACTGTTGAAGTCGTACCTGAGAGAGCACATCTTTAAATCGATGACACATTGAAATTAAAAGGGTTGGTGTCGAAATTGTTGAATTGAAGTTGCATTGTCTGAGAGATAGCTTGAACTATTATTTCATGAGTTCATATCCAAGCGGGGAATAGATGTTATTTATTCCTCAACTTAAGGGAGAGGGTAGAAGAAAGTACCTTGATTTAAGGAATACTTGTGCAATTCTTCTAACAAGAAGATATTTGTGTAATCCCATTAAATAAGAAAAGTAGTTGACGTCACTAATTTATCTGTATTTTTACCTAGTGTGCATGAATTTTTTTAGAATTATTGTTACCTAGTATCTAGGGATTTATACATACTAAAATGGCTCTTATTCAAGAATAATTAGGTTGTACATATTTGTATCATCCACACAACTACCAGATCAATCCCTCAACATTGCCAAAAAGACCATCCAAACTCTTCTAGAAACCCAGTCAAGACCAAAATACAATTTATGGCATCTTCACAAGACAAACAAAATTTCAGCATACCAACCACAATCAGATTTGCCCTTTTTTTTAACCCTAAAACAGTCTATTTCATCTCTCATCTGCTTAAAATATTAGATATTCAAACACCACCTCCATAATTGTATAACATGCACAGTGAGGACATATGTTAATATCAAGTGCATACCTACTTGTTGATATGCATAGATTTGGTAAAATAAAACAGGAATTTGGGTCTTACCATTCCAGCAAGCATTGAGAATGCATAAATGTAACCCATTCCAGATGGATCTCCACGTTGCATGGACTGCAGGTATTCGAAACAACATGAGTACTATATACAGGGACACAATTCACTAGGAAAATGTGCTAAGTAAATTATTGCGATGATGTGAATTCCTACTTTAATGAAAAGTTTTGTTACCATAATAAGGAAAATGTAAATTCCCTGATATATCCTCTTTTTAACTCAATGGTGTGGTAACTAAGATAAGAAGGCATGTAGCATGTAAATTCCTCTTTTTATCCAAATGTGACATAGTTGGTGCGCAAATTTTGTTAGTCATTCGTTGTTCGAGAGGAAACTATTTGTTCCCCACACTTTTGTATCATATATTGCTCCAACTAATGTGAGTGCGATTAATCTTATATATCAAAATCTTTGGAGCTTAAGAAAATTCTTGTACCTTTTGAAGGGTCCATTATATGGTCAAATATTTGTTATTTTTACTGTTTTGGGTTGACTTGCCAGTTTTCAAGGCTGGTCTCAAGATACATATAGTTTGTATAGTTTATTTTATATCTTTTCGATGTGTCTACTGGTCGTTCCTCGTGTTGAGATGTTTGATGTTCCTTCTCCTTTAGTAAGTTGTTACCATTGTGTAGTTGTCTTATTCGTCAGTGAAAAGTTCTATCAAAAAAATTATTTAACTGGAAGAAAGAAAAGTACAAAGAGGTTTATTGCCCCACAATTGTACTATATATTATACTCCTGAGATCGACCAAATATAGAAGATTGTTCTTTTTCATAGGAATTTAAACGAACATTTTCATAATGGAAGAACAATTAAAAGAATTTAGACAAGCATAATACTCCTTGAAGGCTTAAACTAATTGGCATTCCCATCAGCATCATCAACGATGATAAATGGTATGTGATGTAAGTTCACATGAAAAACTACCAGGCATCAAATGCTTAGAAGAGGAGAGAATATAGTGATGAACCAGCAAGAAGTAGAGGAAAGGAAGCAAAAAAGAAAAAGAAAAAAAGGAAGAAAGAAAGACAGGCCCACCAACCTCAAGAAGTTTATTCAAGATGACAGGTCCCACAAATTGAGAAATATCATTGCCAATCTGTAAGTCCTCAACATGTTAGTCAAAGAAAGGGGGCAAAAACATAAATAAATAAACATGAACCAAAACAAACTTCCAATGAAATAACCTCTTGAATAGAAAAGGAAAGTTTCCTGTTTATTTTTTTATAAAGTTTTTGAACTTTTTAACAAGGAACACTTATTCGTAATTGTTCAAGTGTTAAACTCCCAAAATATGTACACGTTCACGGCATCAAATTGGAGCGCCTATAACAAGATATATTGTAATTACTGTACTTTTTGGAGAAGGAATCGCCTAAATTTGAAGAGTATTGGTGTAATCTCAGGACATAGACAATAGGTTACAATACAAGAGAATTAGCTAGCTTTTCTTTATTCTAAAAGCAAGATCCCTTAGCCTGCGATATGATATCAAAGCATTTCTATTGTAGAAAATGTTATTAAACTTAAATTCTACCACAATCAGTGAAACAATATAGCTGACGATCATTCACCATGACCAAGTTTCATTTGGATCATGAAATAACTCTACAAATCATGTAATAAAGGAACAAACTCATCCCAGCAACCGCACATATAGAATGATCGTAATGAACACTACTGCGAGCAGCACCTTCACCATCCACGATAGCTCACCTACACCCATGATGTTGATGTCGTAAACATCTCATCGAACAAACGGAGTATATTTCTGGTGGAGATTGCCAGATTTGGGACTATATGAGTCATTGCTCTATAGTCATTGTTTAAAGTCGGTGTCTCTCCACTTTAGAAGCATAGATGAAGTCATGGGCCTTAGCCTAAACCCCATTGCTCAGCTCTTCTCTTTAAATGGGCAGCAAGACAAAGGCCCACTTGGATCCAACCCAGCAAGGAAGGCTCTTGCTCATCACCTTAGTGCCCCCGTCCTAGGTCACAAGCTCGCCAAGTTGGTATCTATAAAGCTTTCTTTGCTTTGCTAAGTTCTTCAAGAGCTTCCAGACTATGACTCACTAGTTTCATTTCTTTGTTTATATCACCATCACGTCAGAAGAATCAAAATTCTCATCACCAATAGAAAAAGTTCCTACAGTCGGAAAGTAACGTGACTTTCAACCCACATCCGATTGTCATATCGACTCAACAAAAAAAAAAAAAAAATCTTCCTCAACTAGTCTCAAATCGTGTGAACGCGTGCCATTACCCCAAACCCCATTGCAAAGCTCTTCGCTTTAAATGGGCGGCAAGATAACGGCCTACTAGGATCCAACACAGCAAGGAAGGCTATTGTTCATCACCTTAGGACCCCCCACCTAGGTCACAAGCTCATCAAGTTGGTATCTATAAAGCTTTCTTTGCTTTGCTAAGCTCTATAAGAGCTTCTAGACTATGACATGCTAGTTTCATTTCTTTGTTTATATCATGTCAACATGTCGGAAGAATCAAAATTCTCATCACCAGTAGAAAAAGTTCCTCCAGCCCGAAAGAAAGATGACATTCAACCCATCCGATTGTCATATTGACTCAAACAAAAAAAAAACTTCCTCAAATAGTCTCATATCGTGTTAACGCGTGGCCTTAGCCTAAACCCCATAGCTCAGCTCTTAGTCTGAAATGGGCGGCAAGACAAAGGCCTACTTGAATCCAACCCAACAAGGAAGGCTCTTGTTCATCACCTTAGTGCCCGCGTCACAATCGCACTTTCTTGGCAGTAGAACAACGATTGTGCGGCGCTAGTTTTAGCCCAGCGAACAAGCCAGTCGTGTAAAAATCAAACTTCACAAATAATTCGGGTGTATGATCGAGCCTAGAGCCACGTTTCGAGAGATAATGTTTGAGTAAACGTGGGCGAGAAACATCATTGAAAACAAGTTGAAAGTAAGTATGTGAAAATAAATTGCATTGAAAACATGTAGGCAAGAGCAATTACAATATTTGGTCCCCCACGTTTCGAGAGAAAATGTTTGAAAAAACGTGAGCGAGAAACGTTATTGAAAACAAGTTGAAAGTAAGTATTGTGAAAGTCAATTGCATTGGAAACATGTAAGGCGATTTAGGCTTGATAGAAGAAGACATGATTTCACCCCACGGTCATACAAAAGAAAATGAAATAAGAAAGTAATACAACATGAAAGGAAGTAAAAGGGGTTTGGCATGTCAGGGGCATGCGGCCATGGGCAACATGTCCTGGACAAGCATGATCGTGACATCCTCCCACACCTAATTGATTGGCGTCCCTAAGAACCGTCTATTTTCAAAATCTACAATGTGAATCGCGGCAAAATGCAATCTTCGGCGTGTTCCCAGCTTGTTTCCTTTGTAAGGAGGTTCTTTCATTTGACAAGAAATTCTCAAACACTCTGGACAAGCCTTGCGACTTTCCTAGCTCTATCAGCTAGGATCACTTCGACTTCTTTGTTGCCTTTCTGCTTGACATCTATCCCGAGTCTTGCGGCGGCGTTGTAGCTGTGATCGTCCAAAACGAGGTGGTAAGGCTTTAGGTCGCTCATTGGACTACAAGGTGAAATTTCATCCACGTGGGTAACACCACCTTGTAAGATGTAGCCTCGATTTTCTTGAGAATTTCGACCGGTCCTTCATATTTCCTAACGAGTCTTTGGTCTTTTCGGCTTCGAAATCAAATCTGTTCTGGCCTAAGTTTGATGAGTACATGGTCCCCAACTCAAAACTCGAGGAGACGATGCTTTTTATCCACCCACTTCTTCATATGTTTAAAAGGTTTCTCTAATTAAGCTCGGGCTATGTCGGTTGTTTGCTTCCATTCTCTTGTGAAGTTCTGGGCTTGCAGATTATTCCCTACATAAAGGTGATCAATAATGTGCGGCAGGGATGGTTGTCGTCCACTAAAAATTGTGAAGGAGCTTGTCTGGCAATTGAAGCAAAATTGGGCTACATCCAGCAGTTGGACCCAATTTTCCAAGCGAGAGTCGATAAAGTACCACAAATATTCTTCTGACAAGCAGTTGAATCTTTTGGTCTATCCATCTGTTTGGGGGTGGTAGCTAGATGAGATATTCAGGGATGTCCCCAAGAATCCAAACAACTTAGTCCATAATATTCCGATAAATTAGTCATCTCTATCACTGACAATGCTCGTTGGGATGCCCCATAACTTCACCACATGACTAAAGAACAATTGGGTCATCAATTTAGCCGAGCATTGCTTGGGCGTGGGTACAAAAGTGGCATACTATAAAAATCGATCAATGATAATCAAGATTGCATCGTGTTTTTCTACCTTAGGAAGGTTTATGATGAAATCCAATGACACTTTTTCAAGGTCTCATTGGTACCGGCAAGGGTTCGAGAAGTCCCGAGACCTTGTCTTTTTCAACTTTGTTTTGCTGGAAAACAAGGCACGTCTTGGTGTATTACATGATATCATCTCGTAAATTCAGCCAGAAGTATCCCTTCTTTGTAAGGGGGAGATTCATTACCATTTGGGGTGGCCCGCCCATAGCGTGTCATGACACTCGTATATCAATTTCTTCCTCAGATCTCCTGCACTCAGGACATATAACATGTTTCCTTTCGTCAGGAGTAAGTCCTCTTCGACCCAAAATTGCCTAGTCTTTCTAGCTTTAGCTAACTCGATAACGGTTTTGGCCGAAGGGCCTTTCTGTAGTTGTTCTAGCACGATATCGCGCATTCACCCGTCTATTTTACTTGAATGAATATGGGCTAACATGCACAGGGACGCATGTACTCTTTTCTGACTCAAGCGGGCAGCTAGATTACTCTTTCCGGCTCTTTGTTCGAACTTGAAGTCGAACTCAGCTAGCGACTCTAGTCATGCCGCTTGTTTGGACGTCAATTTGGGTTGGTCAAAGAAATGACAAATAGCGCTATTGTCAGTCTTTACCACGAAGCGGGATCCCAACAAATATTGTCTCAAGGTTCGGAGATAGTGGACGACTACCAGCATTTCTTTCTTCAAGACAGTATACCTCCTCTCAGCATTGTTGAGCTTTCGGCTCTCCTAGGCAATGGGGTGTCCCTCTTGAATGAGAACGCCCCCAAGTGCAAAGTCCAACGCATCAGTTTCCACTTTGAATGGTTTGGTAAGGTCGACCAAGTCGAGGACAGGTCTCCCTCGACATGGCAACTTATATCTTCGAATGCACTATTGCATTCTGCTTACCACAACGAGAGGTGGTCTTTCTTTAGTAGTTCTATTAATGGGGCGTCTCGTCGTGAAAACCCTTCGATGAACCGCCAATAATTGTTGGCTAATCTTAGGAAGGATCGCACCTCGGTCACTGAATTGGGAATTTTCCGCTCTTGGATGGCTTTGATCTTATCGTCATCTATTCTAAACTTCCCACATCTGATGACATGTCTCAGGAAGTTGATGCACTTTTGGGCGAAAACATATTTTTCCTTCTTGACATCTAGTTGGTTTTGCCTCAGCTTCTTAAAGACTAGAGGGAGATGTACCTTATATTCTTCTAGCATGGCACCGTACACAACTATGTCATCTAGGTAACAACGACGAACTGGTCCAGATATTCATGAAAGACTTGGTTCATTAGGGTACGTTCTAGACTGAGTTGTTTGGATTATTTGAGATAACCCTGAATATCTCATCTAGCCATCACCCCAAACAAATGGACAAACGGAGAGATTATGGAAGAAAGAAAGATAGAAACAACGGAAGAGACAACCAATGGAAGAGTAACAAAGACATTTTATCATGTCTCATGGCAAGAATTCGCTACACACAATGAATTGTTATTGGAAGTTGAACGGAAAACCTCTCGATAGCAAATGGGGAAATCTTGTTAGGGGAAACAATAGAGAAATTTCAAAGGCATGAGCATACATTGCAAAGGAGTAATTACTCTTTAAGGAACTTTCCTAAATCAAGGTTTTGGTTGATACAATAAACATATTCCAATTTTTTTTTTCCTAAATGTGCTAGTCATATCAAGAAGATAGATCACATTACCTTCCAAAGGCCACCCAACCAAAACCTGTAAATGCAAAGGAGAGAAGAAAATGAATGATAGACAATATAAAAGATTGAGCAGCAAAATAAGTCGTATTCTATCATATACTAAATATAAGTAGCACACATTCAATTCATCTTTATTACTTCACATAATTCACTTTTAGTCACAATCTAAAAAAAATGTTTGTGATGGAACTCCTAACCCCCAGGGCGGAGATTTGAGGGACAGTTGATTCTATTTTGTTGCTGGAAAATGTTATATACTGAGCGAACATTACAATAGTTAATTTCTCTTAGTTTAGAACCTTCATTTAAGCTATTGTGATGGAAGATGTTCAGAAGCTATGGGAAGGTACTCTGGTGGTTTGGTTGATTGTTCTTCACAGACTTTGAATTTCTTGGATTGTAGATATAATTTTTTTGAACGAGAAATGAAACTTTTCATTGATAAAAATGAAAAGAAACAAATGCTCAAAAGATACAAAGTCCTAAAGAGAGCGAAATCCAAAACAATAAATGAAAGTAGTAAACAAGTAGAACTACAACAGAAAGATAAAGGCACTCCGGTTAGACACAAAACTTCTAAAAATAAATCAACAAAAGACTTAGACAAAGAACACCAAGAAAAAGCCTTAAGACGAACAGAAGCAAAGAAATCTATCCGTGGGAGGAGCTTGAAATGGAAGATCCTTTGATTTCTTTCGAACAACAAATCAAAACGAAAAGCTTTGACCGCAAAAGGCCACAAAAGATTGGATTTTGGAGCCAAAAATGGACTCATAAGCAATTAAACGTAACCCAGACTTTCATCTGGTAAAAGTATAACACCAAAAGATTTGGATAGAGAACTCCTAGAAGAAAGCTTTTAGACTTGCAGATTCAAAGAACTCAATCCAAAAAAGAAGGTTGTTATCAAAGATTCTGAAGACACTCCCCAACAAAAAAAGATGCATTCTTTATTGTTTCCAAAATACTTCATGGAATTGAAGAATTCAACCAATTACTAGACAAAAACTCTCAACAAGTTGACTAAAAGACTTCGAAATCCAGCAAACATTTGTATGACAAAGATAAAATCTCCAACTGAAATTCTACGACCATTTGTCTGCCGAAGTTAAATCTCCAACTGATCCATTAAATTGAAGAGGCATGCAAGAGAACATCACTAAAATACTCTTAAATTTCCACCGACTGCTCTTTTAAAACCTTTTCCTTTCACAACAAAACAGCACTAATTGACTCTTTAGCCATCACCATAGCTTCATGTGAAGCACCTAATAAAATCTATGTCGTTATTAACGAAAACAACATTAATTGATTCAACTTCTACCATCTGCACTTCTTGCAAAAGGCCAATTAAATTTGAAGTGACATGCAAAAGATCACTAATACATGACTTTAGCCAGCACCACCTTTTCACAAGCGAAGCACAAATTAAATCAGTCTTTTCCAATGAAGCAGCATTAATTGGATCAACACGCACCAACGACTCTACATGCAAAACACTAATTAAATTCTACAAATTCTCTCTAATCATGCACCAATTTTCCAAAAAACCAAAAAATTGTTAAACAACCTCGAACAAGGAAAGGTTATGATATAAACAAAGCACATCCCTTGAAATCTCAAAAATCTTAGTTAATTATTGTCTTGAAAAAGATCAAGACATCAGTAAGATTCAATGAATGCCATGCAATCCTTCAATGGGAGAGATTTCGAAAAATTGTAAAACACTAGCTTCGATTAGAGAAGAAAATTTTCCCAGAGCTGAAGGAAGAGGTGAAGGGCTGACACTAAAAATATTCTGAGATGAAACCAAGACATCACTAGAAACAGAATCTTCCTAAAAGATTTGATTAATTTATTATCAAATGATCCAATCTTCGTTTCTTGAATAAGAACCATCAGGACAATCGTGTTGAAGAAACTTTTTCAATGCAACTGGATGGGAGTTTTGTAACCCTCATTGACCTCAGGAATCCTTCCTTATATATATTTTATTACATTAATGATAAATGAAATGATGTTTCCTTTCAAATATATATACACACACTAGTAAAGTATGAATGCACCATCCAAAACAAGGAAAATGTTTCCATAAAGGACATTAGAACCTTTGAAAGAAAACTACAACCGGTAAATATATAGTTTATTCAAATACCTATCATTCAATGGAAACGATTTTTCACTCGTCCACTACTCACCTTCCTCCAAGGCTACTATTTAATGCTCTAAGAAGCCATGGCTTGGATTTTTTAGATTCTTCAATCCAAGTTTTCTGGAAGCTAGAGCCAAAAAATAGTAAATAAGATCCAAAAATAATGTTAAAAAAAATTGAATAAATAGTGTCGAGAGTGAGATAGTCAGACTTATTGTATAATGTTTCAGTTCGATCCCAAGTATCCAATTTCCATATATCCTTCTCCGTGAGTGGTCTTCTGTATCCTAGCTTCATTATGTGATCCATCCACGCAAAAGTTATTTCTAGTGAAAAGTAACCACAGTTAGAAACGAAATATATGTGGGGAAAAAAGTAACAATTGTTGGAAGAGCATTAAACCAATTCATGAGAGAACTATTGTTGTCCTCTAGACCACTTAAAAATTAAATCTGTAATTTATAATCTATTAAAAAGGGACAATCTTTGTAAAACATTTTTAGACTACTCTGTCCATTTATAAATTTCTAAATTACTTAACATGCCACTACTAACTTGTACTAATAACCAATAAGTTGTGCACATATTTCCACAATTTCTGTGTTTGTATTTTTGTCGATATTGTTTTGGTTAGATGTGATTTCTCCTCTACACCCTAATCGTTGTTGCCACCAAACATAACCTTTCCCATCTCTGTCGTCTTATTGTCGTTGACTGTTCTTCGCCACCTTCAGACTCAAGTCGCCACCACATTTATCCATTCCCTTGCATCTTCAGCCTACACTAACGTCCCAACCCCTTGTTTCCCATCAATCCAAGGGACAAATCAAGGTACGTTGTCGTCGTCCGTCTATGTTGCTTGACCAATAGGGGTCTCACTCAAGTCTTTCATTTTGTTCACTGATACTCATAAGTTCCATTTTTGCTGGTTCATGGGTTCTTTGTGGACTCTTTCAATTGTTTCGTTAAAAAAAAATTCTCAATCCTTTCTTTTGCCCAAGTGTGTTATGGAAGAAAGAAATTGTTGCATTGATAATAAGTACTTTAGCATTTGAATTGAAGATGATGGGTTCTTTGTTAAAGATGTTGAGAACAAGTCAATTATTCCCTTTTCTTTAATGCATTTTCGCAGGTCGGATGGCTCGCTTTGATCTTTTGCTTCTTCCAATGTCTATGAACATTTCAAGCAAGTCAGTGTAACACCCGGTACACATAACGAATATTATATTGGAGCTTTTGGCATTTAGTGAGTCAATGAAGAAATAAATAAATAAAGGAATAAAAAAGAGATGACTGTTTTAAAATTAGCTTTACCTGCCCACAAATTTAAAATTTACCCTTAAAGTTATTCGAACTTAGCAATTTAAATTCCATGTTTAGCTAATTGGGAATTAAAGTAAATAGGAGGTGACTAATTTGATGATAAAGTCGGCTAATGGAAAATTATCAACTTTTGAGCTAAAGATTTAAGAGGAAAATGGGGGATAATTACAAAGATGCTAATTTGGCCACTTGGTCAAATGGAGGGTCGCCAAATGGATGAAGATAAATAGAATGAAGTATGCCTTTACAAAAATCACAACAACACATCTTTCTCCATCTACGATTTTCGAGCTCCAAAGACAATAGCCACATAGAAACTTCAACCTTACATACCCCCCCGCAGAATAATTTGAGTCCCAAGTAAGTCCCATTCGAAAGAGAAGAGAAGGTTACTGCTTGGGCTGTTTCTTAAAGAGGACCAAGGAATCGCACGAATTCAAAGAACATCTTATGTGCGAAGAGAACAAATCAAAGGAGAAATGTAATGCAAAGGAAGCTTTCTTTCAAGAACTTTTGAGCAATTTAGTGCACCATTAATCATGATCCAAATTGAAAGCATTTAGACTATTAACCATTTGAGCAAACTAATTCACTACCTCAAGGGTATAAGCTATTTAACCATTTTCCTACTTGAAGCACAATATGTTGCAAGGACCTTACATACAAGTGCACTCTTCTCCCAATGATTTTCCTTTATGTTAGAAAGAATCCATAGCATTCATAATGACATCAATCTAGCTCATCAAATAGCAATATATATCCAATCATCATGGGTTGGTCTAGTGGACAATAAGGGTGAAGTAAATAATAAAGGGCTTGGGATTGGGTTCAAACTATGGTGACCACCAATTTAGGATTTAATATCTTATGAGTTACCCTAGTGACCAAATGTAGTATGGTGAGGCGGTTGTCCTGTGAAAGCGCTTGAACTAGCACAAGTTGACCCAAATACTCATAAATATCAAAAGAAAAAAAATAATACTTACTTGAAAACAAATTCACATGCCGCTCAGGACATATATGTTCTCCTTCAGGAAGTCTTTCGAATTCAGCAACATCAACAGATTCACTACGTAGAGGGACGTGTCCAGGATAAGGATCCAAGTTAGGTATATATGGGAGCAAGAGAACACCAAATAAAGCCTACAGCAAAAATAAAATCTCAGAAGAAAGCTAGTAAGGTAGAATAAGATGAAATCCAACTCAACACTAATAGGTTATTTAGTTCGCTGATATTGATGGATAGTAGTACGAGTGAACATGCGTGCATAGAACAGCATACTCATGGATTTTCTATCCTATCAATTCTCAAGCTAGAGGGAGAAAATCTTACAAATGAATCTTATTTTCAGCTTCAATGTCGGGAACAAAACGTAAGGTATTTGCAATTCTTAATCTATAATAGTAAGTTTGTACCTACTTATTATGTGAAACTATGTACGATAAAATTATTTAATATTACAAATGAAAGTATTTACAATTATTTAGGAATTATATGTAAGGGTTCACCTGACAAAAGCAACGAACACAAAGTAAAGAAGACCAAATATGCTTTGATTAGATAAACGGCCAATTCGAGAGGGTTGATCTCTACACCACGAAATCTCAGGGTTCAAGTTCAACAAAATCAATCCTACTTCCTAATCAACGGTTCTACTTTTCTGTAAGTTCCAAATTATATACTTCTGTAAACTTTCTACCATATGCATGAACAAGTTCTATTTTGGTTACAATTACATATTTGATTAATCACATCAATTGATTATATTACAAGTATAATATGGAAAAATATGCATTCTCTGTTTGAAGGAGGAGACCCTCAATCATATTTTTCCTTACTACTCCGATCATAAGAAAGGGTTAGGAAGGATTTCTTAGTTAATTCTTTTGGGTTATCGTCCTGCCTCCCTAACTGAATCAATGAATAGATGGAAATGCTCGAAATAGAACCTAATGCCCTAAAAAGATAAAAAGGGCTCCAATCTAAAATAATATGACCGAGGAGTAATAACACAGGTCTATCGAAAAAGGCGCCATAGAGAAGCATTAAAGTTGGCAAGGTCCCAGACATCTTTCCAACACTTTCAAATCCTCTAAAAATTCTCTCATTCCTCTCCAACCAAGTGCAATAATAACAGCTAAGAAACCAGTCCACCAAAGGACACGCCCCTTATCAAGACAAGGCCGATGGAATGAGAACTCCTCCATCATGAGGCAACAATCACTATACAGGCCATACCCACACCAAAAGGTCTCGAAAAAGAGTCGAATCGAGAAAGCAAACTTGTAACCCGAAGAATATAACTCAGAAGCTCAAATGCCTCCTTACAAAGAATACACCACTATGACCCAAGCATAAAGGAGGAGTGTCTTGTTAGGATTTGGAGACAAAACTCACACTAAACTATATATGTACCTTATGAAACATGCATAAATGTTTAATTCCTCAATATTGTACACAGCTGCCCATTGAAAACAGTCTAAATTTCCCAAGTGCTAGTTGCTCATGCATAATACTCATATTAAACTAGTTGCTCATGCATAATAATCATGTTCAATATTGTTAAATATACATTCAACAATACTGAATGAAGTGCAGTATCCCCAAACCAAAAAAAATAATAAAATAAAATAAATCCTTGTTTTACATTTTACTTCATATAATTAGAGCAAGCAACAACCAGAAACAAATTTTAATTTTTGTACATTCAGGAAAATATGACTCATGATTTAGCTAACTGGGTAAGTAATCTCATCCTCAGAGCTAGAAAAAGGAAACTAAACAAAGTTGTGTAAGAAAGAACAACATTTACAATGAAAACATGCAGAGAGAGAGAGAGAGAGAGCTTTTTATATATTCAACAGTTGAACACCAGATATTGCTAAACTTTTTGACTTTAGTTCATACCAACACTATTCACCAAACTACCCTTTGCTCACATTCTTCTCCACCATTAAGTGCCAGATAATATAAAGTTTGCATAACAGACCAAAGGGAGAAAACTTCACTGATATACAAATACAGGACATATCTGAAAGGACAAAACAGAAATGTGAACTCATGGAATGTGTAAATGTATACTCAAGAGACCAGTCGAACTTTGAAGATATGTATGAGAGCAAAGAATTTCTTAATTCGTTGAATGAAGAATGATGGGAGTTATACAAGAAAAACTCATTCAAATATGCTGGAAAAAGAAAATGACAGCTATGAAAATAATTCTATGTAGAGTTGTAATCAGTTCAGTTCCGCTTCGGTTTGAAAACCGCCAAATATATAAAGATTAATTTTTTACAAAAAACTAACTTTTCATTGAAGAGATGAAAGAGACTAATGCTCAAGTTATGTACAAGAGCAAATAATTTATAAATTCTTTGAGTGAATAATGATGGAATTATACAAGAAGACTTTCAATCCAATATGCTAAAAATAATCAATCAATCTATACCTATATGGAAAAGAAAAATTACAGCTATAAATATAATTCTATGATATATATACAAGGAAATAATCTATTCATATTTACCGTTCGATTTTCTCTGAACTTTTTTCAAAGAAACTGTAAAATTCAGATATTGTCATTCAAATTTCACAACTATCTAAGACGTACCTGTTGAAGAAAAAACTTTTATTTAAGAAATATTTATGTAATCTATTAAATAAGGGAAGTAGTTAATCATATCTATATTGTCACGTAGTAACTAGAGATTTATTTAAATTTATCTTATCTTGTTACTAGAGATTTATTTAGGTATATTTTATCTTGTTAGTATTTAAGATTTATTTTATCATTTGTGTATTATAAAAGGCAAATGTACCAATCTCAAAAGAATAAGAAAAAAGCAAGATGCATAGGACGAGGAAGATTCCATGATAATGTCATGGCTTTGGGATTCTGTAGAGAAAGATAGAAACAACCGAAGTGGCAACAAATGGAAGAATAACAGAGACAATTTATGGTGCACCCACTGCAAGAAACTACGACACACAAAGGAGAGTTGTTGGAAGTTAAATGGAAAACCTCCCAACCATGAATGAGAAAATAAAGGAAAGGCATAATAGGTTGTTTACATGACAAACTTCTAATTATCCAAAGAAATAACAGCAGGAACAGAACAGTAAAATGTCATCCAGGTTCATAAATGATGGTAACTTGAAATTTAGACATAATAGCTTTTATAAGAAATACCTCTTGTACAAATCCTTCACCGAAAGAATTAGGTTGAGCATCACACCGTCCGCTACTAATATATAAAAAACTCCAAATCTGATGATCCATCGAAATTCAAAAATATAAACTTTGGTTTCAGCAACAAGCATTACAACCATTGAGAACCAAGTAAGGGCCTGAATTATCAGGGCAACAACCTGAACCAAAAGGACATAAGGCTTAATATCTGTGAACTCGATCACAAAGCCACTCATCATGTCCAAAACTAAACAAAATTACTTCTTAGTAAGTACATTTCTTCTTGCCTAGTACATCAAGTTAAACATACAAAGTAAACCAAATTCTTCCTATAGCCCATACATCATACTGCAGGTCATACTTTTATCGATCTTTTAAAATAATATTGCCAACATTGCAGTGTGAATATTAAATTTCAGGACAGAAATAAAAGATTAAAATAATTCTAAGTTTTGTAAGGAACCTCTACCTCGAATGGACCGAGTGCAGCCTGCCCATCTAAATTCAAGACTGAAATTCCCATGATCAATTTGAATAAAAGCACAGATGTACAGTAAGCAGCCAACAAACACAGTACATAATTGTATATCTTTGACTTCAAACAAAACCTCTGTACTGTAAAACTCCTTTTCATCAGCCATACTCTGTAGATACATAGACCTAGAACAAGCAGGTGAGAAATAACAACCACCAGAGAGTCAATGGCACATGGTGTATAAGCGCCAAAAGCATTCTCCACTGCATTTGTCCACACGCCACCAAAAACTGGACGACAATACCAAACAAACAGCTCTATAGCCATTCTTGATTCCAATTGTTAATGTTGGCAAGGAAATCGATGAAAATAAATGAGTAGCGATTCCATAAAATTCCTTCCATGCAACAGCAAAACAATCAGTTCCAAGCACCTTTAACGAAGAACTGAAATTCTCAGTACGTGCAGCTCCCCAGTGAAATAAAATCACTGGTTTCGGTGGTTTTCACTGTTCACAGATTCAAACTCTGAGAATTTCGAAAACAGTGAGTGGATTTTTGAATCTGGTCACAATGTCGCAAAGCCTCCTTCTCCGAAATTCTCTTAGGGTTCCAAGCATTAGCCTCCATTTTCGTAATCGGTCTCTCTTCTCCACATTTTGAATTCTCTCTAGACTCTTTATCAAGTGGAACAAGACTGTTCTTGGAGAGGACTGTTATTTAAAATGTTTATCTTATCCCGCTAAATGAGGACGGGTGGCTTTTCTTTTTCTTTTTCTTTCTTTATTATTATTTTTTTTTTTTTTTTTTTTTTTTTTTTTAAGAAAACCTTTATTAGCCCAAATTAAATGGGGGCGATATCTTTTAGAAGAGACTCCAAATAACTTTATTTTGGGGACGTTAAGTTGGATTATGAATTAGAGTTAATAAGTTAGTGTTTGGGGTGCGAATTTTGAAGTCGTCGTTGTTTGGAATGCTGAGTTATGAACTCGAAGTTTAACCGCAGAATTGGAGATAAATTTAAATCAATAGTTCTATTTACGCCAACCTATATCATTGTAACAAATGTTGAAATATGAGTTTTTTTCTTCTTTTTTTTTAGTATGTTGCATTATTTTTATTTTTATTTTTAAATTTTATTTAATGGGAGAAAGAAAGATTTGATTTCTTAGAAGCGAGAGATGGGATTTAAACTACATAAATGTCCTTAATAACTTAATAGACCTCTACGGCGTACAGGAATGATAAAGGTAGCTCTTGAAGTCGTTAGTAGTATATATGGTATCATTAGTTTAACAGAGTCGTAAGAGTCTCTACTACCCTTTCCTCTCTAAAACCTATACCATCGAGTTTCACTCGTGTACCTATACCGTCGAGTCAGACATGGGACCGGTTAAGGTTGTGTGATCTGACAATTCACAATGGGGGGACATGGACCACAGTGGTAGTGCATATTCGTCCTATGGGGAGTTGTGGATCATTAGGGTAGTCATGGGAGCTGGTACACACAAGGGATCACTCCCCTAACTTTGGGTGACTATATAGTCCCATGGGATGAGTTCACCAACTAACCTCCCTTGGATGATGAGTAGGCTAGCCACACACCATATTGTCCCTACATAGAGAGTTCTACAAGGTAGCACCTTGACTCGAGACACCGGTTTCACACTATCTAGGCAAAGCAAGCTACCTTAAGTCAAAGAACAAAAGAGTAGTCACCCTAGAGATGAGATTTATCACTTGGTCAATTCGCAATGCCAGAAAAGGGTGAACCACCTCCTCCAAATCCAAGGTGGGTTTGTGAGCAGCTAAAGTACCGCTTAGGACTTTGTGATTCACCCCAAATGCTCAGATAGTAATAAAGACCCGACTTGAACTTCCTAGAGCCCAAAGTAAAATCTATGGATACCTACTAAACTAAGTGATAAGGATCACGGTGTTCCAAATGTTCCAACTAGACCTATTACACGATCCAAGGCCAAGAAAATTCAACAAGCATTCATTCTTCATCTACAAAATTGAATAGGCTCGGTTCATCCATCATTTCATGTGTTACAAGCGGATTCGATTAAGAAATGACCATCTAGAGCTTCAGAAGTGAATATTTGCAAGGTTGAAGTAGCGGATGAAGTTGCAAGCCTCATTTCATGAGTTGTTAGAAAACTTGTATTTTTAATTTCATAATTCTTGTAATGGGTCAAAGGGTGGAAGTCTTTGGTCAAATGATTTCGTCTTTTGTGGAGATTTAAGGGATCAAATTAAATGATGGCCACTAACTTCTGTAGTGGACATTTGAAGAATGGAAAGTTTCTCGGGGAAACGATAAATACCCACAAATTATTATGTAAAAAAATCAGATCTGTGATGAATGAAATTGATCTCTCAAGTTGAGACGTTCCTCCTTAAAAATCCGAGCATCATCTTTGTCATTTCTAAGTTTCAAGCAATTATTGTGGTAGATTGCATTTGAGTCATTCAATCAAGTCTTGATCAAGTTCGATTGTGGAGTGACTCAATTTAGAACAAAGTTCCAAATCTTGCTTTTAGATCTTTGATCGTAAGAGTAATTTAATTCTAGCATTATCTCTTGGTTGATCCGAATTTTGCATAGAGAGAGGTGTTAATTTCTTTGATTCAAGGGTTCTTGCTTCAATAAAAGCTTGGATCGTTGGGCTAAGGATTAAGGTTGCCTCATCACTAAGGATATGATGAGAGCCTACATATTAGTTTCTTACCAAGTATTTTTATACTCACCATTTTCTCCTTTCTTTTTCAGGTGTTTGTAGGCTGCCAGTCGAAGCAAAGAAGGTGGCGACTTTTAGGGCGGTATTGTAGTCACTTAAGGCATGTGTTGCAACAGATCCTTGGATATCTTCCCTCAGGCCCATGATAAAGCAAAAAGTCTTCTTCCTCTCTGTGTCCACTAATTTAGGAGTGAACCGCGATAGTTTCATGAATTCCAAGTCATATTCTTCCACCGTCTTCTTTCCTTGTTTGAGGCCTAGGAAAGACTCTTGGTTTTTAAACATTGCCAACGCTAGGTAATATATTTCGAAGAATGCCTCTCTAAATCGCGTTTAGGGAATGATTCCATTTTCAGTTAGTACAGTCTTAGAGGTCGATTTCCACCAGAAATGTGCCTAATGGACACGATAGGTCTCAAGACAGTTCATATATTGTAACGCCTTTTCTATGGCTTCCAGCTATGCTTCTGCAAAAACCAAATCCACCTTGCCTACATCAAATGTAGGTGGATCAAACTTTCAGAAGTCCCTAAGATACCTGGACTTGTTCGTGGTTCCTCAAAGGTTTCTTGCACTTATATCCCCTAGGTAGCAGTGATAGCTTGAACAATTTGATTGGTTTATATTTCCAGGGTCATCCTCACAAAAGATTGTAACACCACCAAGGTAAATGCGAAGGTAGGTTGTTCCTAGGGCGTAGTTTGACTTGGTGTAAGCCCCTGTCGTGTTTCCGTTTCAGGGACCTAGGTTGTAAGCTGAGTCCCCTTTAGGTGTCGTACTCGAGTAGTGGAGGTTACTTATTGATGATGTTTATTTTTCCTTCAAACTAGCAACTCTATAACCTTTTAATTGTTAGTTCAAAGTCTTAGGTCTTTGTTACGCGCAAATTCTTAAAAGCCTACTTACCTAGCCGTGGAGGGACGTCTTTAAAGTTGTTGCATTTTTCTCCTCTTTTTTCAAACTAGGCAGAGCATGAGGTAGATGAAGTTTTTCTTGTGCAAACTCTCAAATTTCAGGCCTTAAAGCACAATGTTGTAAAGGGACGACATAGCAGTTGAAGTTGTGGGTATTTTCCCAAATTTGGAGCTCAAGATGGCCAACGTGGCATGTTCTAGTCATTCACCAATCAATCACCTCCCACTTGCCCCATGTCAGTTGTCCATAGGTAAGGCCCATGATGTGGCATCCAAGTGGCCAAATTACAACTTTGGCCTTTTTGGTTTACATTTCCAAGATTTTCAACAATTGAGGGATAATTTTCCAATTTAACAAACTTAAGGGCTATTTCTGTAATTTCGATCCTTAGGATATTTTTTCAATTATTGTATTTTAAGGGCTATTTTTCACATTCATTTATGTTTTTTTTTTCATAAATTCCTTTTCTTATTATCGTTCACTTATCCTTCAACAACATCCATAATTCATCATTCATGACTATTTTTAAGGTTTTACCATTCATATCATCATGATAAGTATGGAAATATTATATATATAATTACAATAAAATAACTGCAAGACCTCATGTATGTTGTATGTCGCACTATGTTATGTATAGACGCGTACACCATGATATTATGTATGTTTTTTTTCCGTTGATTTTCAGCAGCGTGAAAATGCACTATCTCATAGTCAGACCTAAGGGATACGTACACGAGATCGTTTTGTGAGTTCACGCATGTGTGTTAACTAGGTAGAGAAGTACTATGCATCCAACCCAACTCGAAAAAGAAAGAAGAGCCCAAGGAACAGTAATGAAAAATAGGTCCTATCAGTCATGAATGCCTTGGCTCTAAGCCGTACGTACCACCGTTCAATGCCATATTCCGCCGCGCCCCACCCTATGAATGGATGATGGTGCTGCTAAGAGGTCATGGAATAAAATCATGCTAGATAGTTTTTTCGCATTTACAATGTGGTTCCGTTATTAGGGTAGTTTAGTATCATTTCCATCTTTGAGGATGTTTTCTTATTTCAGTTATGTTTTTACCATATTTGCAAGGTTTATGAACGTTTAAATCCATGACAATCTTTAAACATGAAATGTTATAAATAGTTTTGACATATTAGTAGTCACAACATGCACGTAGTAATTATCTTACTATAAAAGAAATAGGATCGCTATATATATTCTCTTTAAGTTCAAAAAATAGAGCCCGAGGGTAAAGCCATATGTGCATCCCTCACAATTTCGATTGAAATTCTCCATTCTTGATGTAGTTGACCAATAAAACCAAACTGGCTTGGTTCGTAACGAATCTTAGGTTTAGTTTGATCTTCCTTAGAGTTGACAAAATTCTCCGTGAGTCCTCAACTCGATCGGGTTAAAGAGCCCTCAATTGTTCTCGGCTCCGTACTCGCCCCAAAATACTTTTTTATTGATTTTTAAAATATAATATATTATAATTGTAAAACATAATATATCTCTAATATTAATATTAGAGGCGAGAAAAAGTTTATAAACAATACAACAAACATACATCCCTAAGGCCTTTCGAGAATATTTCCCCACAATCTTCTTACGTCACTTGTCCCTCCCTAGTATCGATTCGATCTCCAAGCACCCACATTCTTAGGAGAAACACATGTTCTACGAACCAAAAGCTTCAATTAAAAGTTGGTTCGAATACATTTTTCAAAAACAAAGTTGGTCAAAATAAAGTAGATATTCTCGATGTGACAGCCTGTTGTTCATAAATGATGGTGACCTAAACTAGTTTCATTTTTAAATTTCGAACTTATGTTAAATTCACAACCTTAAACAAATATTTAAATTCAGATTTATTAGAGCTATTTGAAAAAAAGAAAAAAAAACAAAATAATAATTTAAAAATATATAGAGCTTTTCAAAGTTAAATCATGTAAAACTTTATGGCAGAAAAGCAATATACTCCAAGAAGTTGGGAATTACTTTTTACCTCAAAAGGTTAAGATAAAAAAAAGTAAAAGTAAAAGGAATTAGAATCTTTATATTCATTCCCCTTGGAAGAACTTAGAAACCAAACCCAACATCTTCTCTTCATTTAAACTAAATCTAATTCAATATTTTCATGGCTTTTTTGTTTTTTAAATTTTGAATATATTTTTTCTAAGTAAAAAATTATTAAATTGATTTAAATTAATATTTATTAGGTTATATATATATTATAAATATTTAAAAATAGACAACTAGAGTTGGAACCATGGTAGAGAATTTCTTTGGATGAAGATAGGACAAAAAAGAATCTTGGGGTTGAAATAATCCAGCACAAAGATTCAAAAAGGGTGGGGAATTCAAGTGTGTTGAATAAATTGAGGAAGGTTTTCGTAGAATCCATTGCTTTTGTTGAATCTTCATAGGTTTTTATCATGAGATCCTTTCTAAAACCCGATGTCATTTTCACAAGATTCTTCTATTTTGTAACGACCCTAATTTTCTACTCTAAATAGAGTCGCTACTATATGCATTTCGTAAAAACATTCATTTAAAATAATTCGTAAAAGGATGTCATGGATGTACACGTTTGCATAAGAGTCTTAAAATAAACCACGAAAGATGTATAATGCAAAATAAAATAAAATCAAAGAAAGAGATTAAAAGAAACGATGGTCTAGACTAAACTAAGATCTATAAAATAAAATGCAACTACTCTAATACATGTTCCATCGTCTTTAATGTGTCGTTGTCTTCAACTGTATAAGGGTGTCTTGCCTTTACCTGAAATATAAGAGTAGCACAAGGCTTGAGTGCGTCAACGAATGAAGGGCGCTTGTCACTTAATGAGTGGAGTCACATGTTTGGCATCAAGCGAGGATACGTGTCGCGTCACTAGAGTGCGACCCAACCCGTGACCCTAGGTGTGACTCGGTCAATACACTCGCAACTTGATCTACCACCTTACTCAACCCAGTTCCTGTGTGCTAGTGAAAACACACCACCTGTCATGCTATTAAAATCCTGCGGGAGCTAAATTTGCTAGGATTTGAACGCGAGTCGTCTAACCCATTAAAGCCATTTAGCGAGCGACACATGGCATCACCTCAACTCGCATATTCTTCCTCTAGGCGCGTCAGTACGCGTGCGTGGGGAACCCTTCTAGCGTGTGAATAGGCACGTGAGTACTACTTTTCTCACCGTTCAACCTTCTTTCGACTATTTTTCGTGTTGATTTCAATACTAACCCTATTTTGACTTGATTTACGACTTATTAGAGAAATTTCAGAAGATTTGAGCTCTTAACACGCGAAAATCTAGCTCAAAAAAGCATGCGCCACCCATGTAAGTAACCATACAAATTTTAGGCAAGTAATACTTAGAGTTAGGTTGGGTAGATGATGACATAGATCAAGACGCCTCTAGTAGACTGAGCACCTTAAGATCGTGAACGACGTTCAGAGGGTCTAGACCCTAGTGCTCCTTGACTAAGAAAGACTTGCGGAGTCAATTTGGAGCCAGAAGTCCACGTTAAGCCACCTAGCCTCCTTAAGAATCCAATAAACCTCCTCAGTTACCAGATATGACTAAGGTGAAATTTAAATTATGGCTTAAGTTATCGATAGAAATATCTCCCTAGCAAAGCATGCATGATAGAATTCAGTTTAGATTAGGGCGTAGCTAGTGCGATTTATGTGTTGACCCAATTCAGTACGTTTCTAGGCCTTGCACCTCAAGATCATGAGAGATCAAAGGTTTAGACTTGTGTGCACCCACAGATTGGTTTAGCTTGAGGAGTTAACTCCGAACATCCTGGAAATAATAGATGAGATTTAAATTATTTAGACGCTCCTAAAAACTTATTAGACCTATATGGCATCTAGGAATGACAGAGATAGCCTCCTAAGTTGATAGTAGCGGGTACAGTGTCTTAAGAACTTCCACTTTCCTTTCCACTCAAGTACAATATCGTTGAGCTAGACTTGAGGCTCGTTAGGGATGTGTGACTTGATGGTTTGTTAGATTACCCTGCACGTTAGAACTGTCCTATGGTTGGGCATTAGTCATGTAGGTAATTAGTTGTTACTCTTTATGGAGAGGATCCATCTTGTGGGTGGGCATTGATCATGCAGGTAGCCAGTTGAGTTGGTACGTATCGAGGGGTCGCGCTTTCCAACCTTGGGCGACTACATGGCCTATGGAATGAGTTCGCCAACTAACCTCCCATAGATAATGAGTAGACTAGCACTCACCATGTTGTCCTCACTTGGTACACAAATCTTTGAGGTAGCATCTCAACTTCGAATACTAGTTACCGCTGCTAGGCTAAGTAAGCTATCCTAAGTCAAATAAAAGAGGAGTAGTTCACCCCAGAGATGGGACTTGTCGTTCGACCAATTCGTGATGGCAGAAAAGAGTGAACCACCTCCTCTTAACTCAAAGTGGGTCCATGAGTAGCTAAAGTACCGCTCGTAACTTTGAGGTACCCCAAACGTTTAGGTAGCAGTATAGGCTAGACCCAAACTTCCTAGAGCCTAGAGTAAAGCCCATAGATACCTACTAAATTAAGGATGTGATGAGAGCCTGTAAGTAAGTTGATTACTCGTATATTTATATACTCACCTCTTTCCTTTTTTTTCCAAGTGTTTGCAGGCTGCCGATCGAGGTGGAGCGTTCGACAGCTGCGTATCATAAAGGGGGTCGTTCTAGAGTGTGAGTCCATTTTTATATGCGAGTTTTTTTCTATTTTCTTTTGTAATTGTATCTCGAACCATTTTCCCGTTTATAATAAATTTGACAGCATCGTCTCATAATTTGATACAATTTTTGTATTTTATGGTGTTGTTGTTTGTCTTATAATTTTATTTTAATTTTAATGCATTTTATAATTTTATTTTTATTTGTTTTCATTTTCATCTTTTTAGTCTCGATCTGGGTTTCAAAATCTCGGATTTAAGGTCGTGACACTTTCGATCATTAATTATTTCTTTATGTTAAAATGTTAAAATATCATCACTACCCAATACCCTTAAACCCAAAAATTATATGAGCCAATTATTTATATATTTTAGGAAAAGAATTTTGGTATTTTAAAAATAAAGATATCTACTTATATTAGGAAAAAAAAAGTTATGTGTTGATTACGATATGTAGGTATTTTAGGAATAAATATTTAGATATTTTAGGAATGAATAGTCTAACCTCTATTCTAAACACCTCTTCCACCCTAGTAAGTTTTTCATCCTAAGTGATCTCAAGCAAAGTAAAGTGTAATAGATTCTACAAATTGTCTTGTAATTTCTTCTTGGTTGATCCTAACAAAGGTACGAGTGTTTTCCACAAAGAGTTATGTTCTTCACTTCGTAGAACGAAAGAGTTCCAACACTTCCAACTGGTTGAATATCTTTCCTTGAAACCAAAGTCACTATTTTTAAATACACGATTGGGTAGCTAACCCGAATTTAAAATCGATATCCACTTTCTGGACTCGTATTCTAAGGAAGATCACTTTCTGGATTCGTATTCTAAGGAAGATCAGCCAACGAGCAAAATTCAATTAGTTAAGATACTTTCAGATCAAGATCGAGTGTTTGAATCTTTCCCAATTGAAAACTAAACAAAAACACATGGAATGAGAATCTACCATAAAATATGGAACTTTGAATATTTCTACAACAAAACAAAACCCTCTTCTACTTGCAAAGATACTTTCCTAAGCTTAGATTCCAAGAAAAAAAGTGAAAAAAAAGCATCCATTTTAAACAATCCTTCATCGTCCCTATAAATAAACCAAAACCCACTCTTTTATTTGAACAAATTAGCTCATAAATCCAAACCACCAAAGAACACCGTTGCTTTGAGATCATCTCAAGCCACCAAAAAGGGCTGTTCTTCAATTTGAATGGAAAAGGTGAAGAGATTAGCAGCTGAAAACGAAGTGCTTGTAATAAGCAAGAGTTCTTGTTGCCTTTGTTATGCAGTGATTGTTCTTCTAAGGGATCTTGGAGTTTGCCCCATGGTGTATGAGCTTGATCATGACCCTGAAGCAAGAGATGTGGAGAAGGCTCTTGTAAGGTTGCACGTCTGCCACGCACCACCTGTTCCCGCCGTGTTCATCGCCGGAGAACTCATCGGATCGACCAACGAAGTCATGTCGCTTCACCTTAGTGGCGATCTTAATCGAATGTTGAAGCCCTACAAGGTGGTTCAAGAGAATTAGCTGAAGTGTCTCTTAACAACGTTGTATTTGTCGAAACTTAGCTGCTTTTTTATGTTTGTGTAATGTTTGGGTAATGAATAAAAGAAGTGTATGTCAACAAGGTGTGTAAGTTGATATTGTCTTTGTAGAATACACGTTTTCTTTTTTATATTTTTTTAAACTATCCTTCCTTGGTCCTTCTATTTCAAGATTTATTAGGTTGTAGATTATATTATTGTGTGGGTAATGTTGTCTTTTACAAACGAACTCGAACTCGAACTCCCTTCATTCGAGAAAGTTAACAAAATGATAAATAATTTCGAGAAAGTTAAACAAATTTATACAGAAACAATAATCGAAGATTAAGAAGAAAAACGAGAAGTTATTCTTATTTTTAATATTTTGAACTCTAAACACGGTACTAGTAAAGAGAACATAAAGCTTGAGAGAGATTAAAAACTCGATTTGAAATTTCACTCCACTTTTTCAATTGACGAAAAAATACATCACTATTTTAAAAAAAATTGAAAAGACACCATGAAAAACGTAACTCTTGACCATCTAGTCTAAATTCCGCTCTTACCTCGTGAGATCTCACATTGGTTGTAGAGGTGAACAAAACATTCTTTACCCGAGTGTGTATTAAGGATATTTAGTACTAAATAATAGTTTACCATATATATGATATTTGATATTTTATTATAAGGCAAATATCTCTCTTAATCTTTCCATTTATTACTTTTTTTTTTCTTATCCTTTAATTTATTTAATTATAAATGGATAACTTTCACACCAAGGTGTGGTGGATTAAACAAAACATTGTCAGCGTGGAAACTTCTCCTTAAAGACACATTTTAAAACTGTGAGGCTGATGATAATACATAATGGGTCAAAGTAGACAATATTTGTTAGCGTTGGGTTTGGGCTATTACAAATGGTATAGAGCCAGATACCAGGCGAGGTGCTAGCGAGGACCTTGGGCTCCAAGGGGTAGATTGTGAGACCCTACATCGATTGAAAAGGAGAACGAAACATTTTTTATAAGAGTGTGGACTTATGAACGGTCTTGTACAAATTTCTTTGAAAGTACATTAATGACGTAAAAGGTACGTAATGCATATTTAGGATTTTTAGATTCATTATGCATCATGGATGAAGAGATGCCTTATTATCCCGTGATTTTTATGCCAAGTTTTAGCATAGCGCATTGAATGTCATCTTTGAGATTGGGTTTCTAGTTTGATCGAGTATCGTAATTACTTCCTAATTTTATCTCGATAATCTAAAGGAAAGAATGAAATAATCTAAAACTAGACAACGACATTTTGTAATCGTGATTTCATGCATTGGAAAACAATTTGATTAATCAAATAAACCAATTTTGAATACATCAACGTTGATATCGTATATTATTGATACATCAACGTTATACTTAAAATAAATTTTGAATAAGTGTTAATATACTACCGATGTACTGATATTTTATACTTGAAATTTCATTTTGGATGAATGGTGATATACTACTGATATATTACTCATACACTTCATTTTACGGATACATCATTGAAATAATTTATTGAGTATATCATTGAAATAATTTATTGAGTATATCAATGATATATGTATATTGAGTATATCAATGATATATGTATATTGAGTATATCAATGATATATGTAATGCCTCTAATTTTCTTACCCTAAATTAGTGACATTATTACGTGCATGCTTTAAGCGCATATACAGAATCTCGTAATAAATACTTTTAAAATAAGGTCATGGATTTACCTATTCAATTCAAAACATAAATAAAAATAACATAGTTTTATAACATAAATAAATTGGAATAAAACACCTATCAACTACTAATTAAATTTAATGCTACTGCCCTATCATGATCTATCCTGACTTCCATGATTTTTCCAGTGTTTATCGTCATCCGTGCATGAGAGTTTTACCTTTACCTAAAAATAATGAGAGTACTACGTGGCTTGAGTATTTTAAGAAATACTTAGTAAGTCACCTCACTTTTGGAATTAGCAATGGAATCACACACATAACATGATTGAGACCTATCTTAAAACCGTCACATGACCTGGACTCTTTCTAGTTTTGAGTAGAGTTGGATGTGTGGTACTTCTCCACACATGACCACGTACGCGCACATGACCCACTAGGCGGGCTCGTATATGTACACTCTAGGCCTGACATGGTTGGGCTTAATGTGTTACACGTCATCGGACGCCACGAAAAGGAAAGACCTGCATGATATCATGGTGAACATGAATATCAAAGGTACGCGTCCATACTAACATAATATAACAGAGAAGTATCCTAATGCACATGACACACATACATACATGAGGTCCTCATGATTTACATTCAAAACATAGCATTAACATCATTCCTTCCTCATTTCATCCATGACGTATCTCATACATGCATTATGGTAGCGACTTTAGGTAGTGAAAAATTAAGGTGGTTTACTTTTGAACTCAATTTTTTATAAATTTAATTTTGCAAAGAAGGTTAGTGAAAGAAAAGAAAGAAATGGAAAGAGAGAAGAATAACCATCAATTTATTACAAATTTATTGCGTCACAAATGAACCTCATCATTCATGCTTAAATCATTATAAATTTATTTATTGATTTTAAAGAATAAAAATGAATTATCAACCCATTTTTATTTATTTATTTTATTACAAATACTCTTTTTTTTTTCTTTTCTTTTTTTGATAAAGAATAAACAACAAAAAAGTCGAAAGCCGGAGATTGCCGAAGCCCAAGGATAAATCCCATGGGCCTAACACCCTCTCAATCAGGCCCAATTTGTTTAATGCCCAAAAAAAAGTAAGAACCTGACGACTTGGGTAAACGACGATTAAAAAAAACAACTAATAGGAAGCCTTTCTCTATAGTATCAGAGCCAGGTTTCGATCCTGGGACCTGTGGGTTATGGGCCCACCACGCTTCCGCTGCGCCACTCTGATGTGTTGACAATTATATGGTTTTTATAATATTTTTAAGAATTAATCTTAATTTCACTCATTATTATTTGTCAAATAAATTGTGAATTAAGTCCAAAAATCCCTTAATCTAAGTAGTCTTTTTTTTTTCTTTCTTTTTTTACAAGTGGATAAATTTTTAATTTTTTTCTTAATTTTTCTATGTTAGACGTAAGGTTAAAAAGAGTTTATCAAAATTATATAGACCACCCAGCTGTTGTAGACTTTGGTGGCCACCTAAACAGTTATGCGTAGCCCTAAAGAAATAAGGGTATGATGGTATAGTTTCGATTGATTTTTAGACGTACAACCCACCTTCCATCAACGGCTGAAAGGTTGACCAAGTGGCTTGAGAGGCATGGCTAAAAGATGCAAAAATGGCCTTTCAATATATGAATTACCTAACAAAGTATCATGTGCACTGCGCCACCTACGAAGTGCAAGGAGCCCTTTTGGTGGAATAACGTCTAGAAGTGCAAGACTTCATGCATTCTCCGCGACATAGTCTAATACTTGCATCCAAGGCTTCATGTGTTCCGGGCGATACAATCTACATACTTACGTTTAAGGCTTCATGCATTCCTTGCAACATAGTCTGAATACCTACGTCCAAGGCTCAATGTATTTCCTGTGACTTAGTCTGTGTCATAGGACCATGTTGCACTACTCATCGGGAGGTCTTTAGGATATCTCAGGTTCTAGTTCCAATAATTCTTTGTTATGTCTTGAAGCACAACTCAGAGAAAATTCTTAACAAGTACGCCCTAATCCATATGAGTCATAAAACATTTCTTTGCATGCATAAATCTTTAGTATTCATAAAAACCTTGAATTCTTACCAAGTGTTTTGAGGGGTAGTTTTGTAATTTTCCTCATGGTTCATATTTCAAAGTTGTTCTAATCTCCATAAAATCTTGCAGACGTACTGAATCTTTTAGGGTCTTAAAACATCTAATTATTTTTATAAGGATATTTTAGTCATTAACCACCTCAAATCTTGGTTTAAATACTCAACATATCGGGCCACATAAGTTGGAGTGTAATAAGAATTTAATAAATTAATTAAAAACATAAAATTAAATCGGTGGGAATTAATTTTTGTTTTCAATATATTAGACGAGCTGCACTCGAGTACGGGCAATCCCATGATGGCTTTCCGAATCCTTCTTCTTCGTCTGTGCGAAATGCATCGCCCATAGATGCCATTTCCCCTCTCATTCAGCAGACTCCAAGAAGCGAGCGAAAATGGACGAAGCTAAGGCAATGGCTGCCCAACACCAACAACAGCTTCTCTTGCAACAGCACAAACAGCAACAGCAACAGCAACAGCAACAGCAGCAACAAACTCAGCAGCACCAGCAATTTCTTCTTCTTCAACAATTGCAGAAACAGCAGCAGGCTCAACAACAGGCCGCCGCTATCTCTCGCTTTCCTTCCAATATCGACGCCCATTTGCGCCCACCGGGTCTTCATCTCCGCCCTGGATCCATTAATCTCCACCAAAACCCTAACCCTAACCCTAATCCAACCACGTCTGTTCCTAATTTGCAGTCTAACCCTAGCCCCAGTCAACCACCGTCTCAACAATTGCAGCAGCAGCAACAACAACAGCACCAGCTGCAGCAGAGGGCAATGCGATCCGGGAACCAGGCGGAACTCCAGATGGCTTATCAGGACGCTTGGCGTGTTTGCCATCCTGACATTAAGCGCCCCTTTGGGTCCCTTGAAGATGCTTGCGAGAGGTTCGTCCTTTTCAAATGCGTTTCTAAATATTGTGTAATTATGTCTTAGAGCCTATAGCTAGCGAGGGGTTTGCTGTTATTTGGAAGAACAAATTTTCACTGGCTAATTACTTGCAATTGACATTCTTTTAAATTATGTTCAGATCATTAGTTGTCTACTTCAGGGTTTTTTTTTATAAGTTTAGGGCCATGTAAATCTGGATTCTAGCGTATGCTTACTTAAAAGTGGAGCTTAGTGAATATATACATATATTGAGATTACTAGGCCACGCAGCATGAATGTGATGCATCTTGTGCAGTAGATCTGGATTCTATTTTTGCAATTATGAATTGTGTTATGCAAATTCAGATTATTGCTTGGGTTGTTCTACTTTTGTATCTTGTTATGTTATGCAAAGTCGAGCATCTTGCAAATCATTTTTGTTAGAAAGAAGAAAATATATAGAAAGGCATACAATGGATAATTATGCCTCGTCCTGTTCTTGCAAATCATTTTTGTATCTCGTCCTGTTCTTTTGGTTCTTTTTGTAGCAATGGATAAATTATGTCTTCTTTATGGAGTCTTGGACACAAAAATTATTTTTGTAATTATAGCCTGGCTCAAGCCCTCCAAAATTGGGAGGCTGTGCTACATTAGGTGTTGATTGGGAGGGGGGTTCCTCACCCTTCAGCCCTTAGAATGTGTTCTGTTCTGTTTTGCGCTTAATACACCTTCAATGCAAGTTCTATACATTCTTATATCTATTCCAATTGACGGGAAGTCTTTTCCCCCTCACTTTCCTAATCTACTTAGGGCCTCAATATAGTCTTCTCTATATTAAATACCCTCGCAAACAAGTGTCTTATTAAGTTAAGATATCAAACTATGAACTTTTTAAGCCCACTCTTATATCATCGTGCATGCATAAATTACCTTTTTTAGTCTTAACTTATGAAGAAATGTTCTTGTCATACTTTAAGAAAGATTTTGATATGATATTTTAGGAAGTTCTCCGGAAAACAATATCAGGTGGGTCTCAGGAGTGTACGACTCTCCTAAGCCGAAATGTAGGAAGGGTTTTTGAGAAGATTTTGACAAATTGAATGGCCTATGTGGCTCTTGCTAGGGGTTTTGATATTTCATTTTGACGAGTTCTATGAGACTTTTTACTGATTTCATTGAGGTTAGTAGCTGTTTTGACCTCCACTAGTGAACATGAGGCTTACCTTGTCCGTATGGTGCGTAGTAGGGTTGGTAGGGTTTTTTCTATCCAACTGATGGTTGGATGCTTATGTGAGTGTGAGACAAGTGTTGGGTCCTAGAGTTACTTCAGATCGTTGGTGGCTTCAGGGTCTCAAACTTGGGGCCATTGTCCTTTTAGATTTGAGAATATGTTGGTGCACCTCCCATCCTTCAAAACTTCCTTTTTGGCATGGTGTAATGTGGATGTTCCCAAAAATTTCTTAGTAAGGTTTTCCCTCCAACAATTTCTTAGGCTCTTATCATTGGAAGGCAAATACTTGATCAAGCTCTTATTGCTAACGAGGCTACTGGATTGGAACTTTCTTGATAAGGTCCTCAAAAAGAAAGGTTTGGGTTACAAAGGAAGAGCCTGGATTTGGAGTTGTATTAGAACGGTTAAGTGGGTTACAAAGGAAGAGCCTGGATTTGGAGTTGTATTAGAACGGTTAAGTACTCGATTCACATTAATGGAAGGCCTAGAGGTAGGATCAAAGCTTTTAGAGGCCTTAGATCGGGTGATATGTTGTCTCCTTTCCTTTTCTTCTTGTTGTCAGTAGGATTGTTTCCGAAGGAGTAAAGGTAATATTATCGAGGACTTTGAGGTTGGGAGGATAAGGTATTTGTAATGCCCCTAATTTTCTTAACCTAATTAGTGACGTCACCCATGCATGCATAAATCATAAAGCGGAGATTCATAATAAATAGCTTTGGAAACAACACCAAGGTCTTACATGAAAGTTAAAAAGCCCGTATTAAACATATCCCAGAAAAAGAAATCATTGGTTAACTGAAAACAAAAAAATTAAATAAAACAAATATTCATCGATTTAAGTTAAAAACCCAATTAGAACGTATCCTGCCCAACAATACCCTCTCATCAACCTCCATGGTATCCTCAGCCTCCACCGTCAACCGTGCATAGGTGCCTTGCTTTTACCTGAAAAATTTAGGTAGCACGTGGCTTGAGTATTTTATGAAATATTCAGTAAATCACCCCACTATTGGGGTTAGATATGCAAATACATGCAACATATGAGTGGGACCTATCTTTCATAAACTTTACATGGCCTTGGGCTATTTTCTCTTCTGGCCAGGTTGGATGTATGGTATTCTCCGCACACGGCCCACATATGCGCACATGGGCCCACCATGCAAGCTCGTATACGTACTCCTGAGCCTGGCTTGGTCGGGAACAACGTATTAGACGTCACCGGACGCCACAAAACAAAAAAAGCTCGCATGATATCATGGCGAACATAGATATCGAATTCTTACTTTCATGACATAAAGGGAAGGTATCCTGATGCCAATGACATACAGATATACATGAGGTCCCGTGACTTACATTTCATAACATAACACGTAATATAAAATACGTTTCATTCTTCATGCATTTCATAACATAGCTCAACAACGCTAAGTGTATGTATGACAACGTTCATCACATTCATAACATATAATACTAACATAACATTCATAGCATATAATACTAACATAACATTCATAGCATGTAATACTAACATAACATCCATAGCATGTAATACTACTAACATAACATTCATAGCATTTTAGTTCATTTCATAACATTACTAGAAAACATAATCAATGCATAACATGGACATTTCTCATAAAATATGGTGCATGCAAAAGCCACAGGGCACGCACCAACATACAACATATATTAGTCTTAACTCCAACAGTAAAGTCACTTATCTCGTTGGCCTTGGCCGAAGTTTACACACAATAAGCCAATTCCAACGACCAACTACTTTCTATAAAAACCATATAATATACTTAGAAACTTTTCATAACGTAACCTAGAAACTTTTCATAACGTAACCAAGCTAAACCTCATGTTAACTATCAAAGTAAGCTCCTAACGTAATCTGTTTTTTAGAATTAAGAGTCATACTGACCTCAAAAGGCAAAAACAAGGGCAGAAATGGTTTCTGAAGGGTCGAAAGCCTAGGAATCAGTATATTATAAGTTTATCGAGTCGACAAGCTGAGCTGTCAAGCCAAGCCGCGAGATTGGACGAAGTCGAGCCAACGGTACGTACGCGTGCGAGCCAAGCCGCGTTCGTGCACACGTGCAAAGCCAAAGACAGAGCTGAAGGCGCAGATTCTGTATCCGTTGATCTTGGGCCGAAACGTAAACGTGGCCCACAATCTTCGTTTGGAAAGTGGGCTGGAAACAGTGGCCGAAACGTGAGGGTTGTTGGGTGTTTGCGGGTATACGGTTGTCAGAAGAATAGAACCTGACTCGATCCGATTACACGTCTTCCTTACCCGAAAACCTCAAAAACCCTAAATGCGATTCTCTGCCTCTCCGATTCCGACGAACGCGCAATGATTCTGACGCCGACACCCTTGCTTCTTCCTCCTCCGTCCGGTGACTTGCACAATAACACCACATCAGCTTTCGATGCGGAACACTCAAATATCAATGCTGATTCACAAATCTTCGCAAAAGAACACACTCGATTTCCCTTTCAAAACTCTCGATTTTCCTCACTCGCGATTGAATGTATATTAGAAGTATATCGACACGGTTTGGGGTTTGGGGTTTTTTAGGTTAATCAATAGCATTAAACTAATCATTGTGTAATTGTGAGCTCTGTAAAACCCCAAACCGCGAGGGGAGAAAACCTAGAGTTTTGAAAGGGAAATCGAGTGTTCTTTTGCGAAGATCTATGAACCCGCGTTGTTATTTGGGGGTTCCGAATCGGAAGCTGGTGTGGTGTTATTGCGCAAGTCACTGGAGGAAGAACAAAGGTGGAAGCAAGGGTGTCGGCGTCGGAATCGGAGAGGCGAAGAATCGCGTTTAGGGTTTTTTAGGTTTTCGGGTAAGGAAGACGTGTAATTAGATCGGGTCGGGTTCTATTCTTTTGACAACCGTATACCCATGAACACCCAACAACCTTCATGTTTTGGCCACTGTTTCCAGCCCACTTTTCGGACAAAGATCGCGGGCTGCGTTTACGTTTCGGCCCAACATCAGCGGATACAAAATACGCGCACCTTCAGCTCCGTCTTCGGCTTCGCATGTGTGCACGGACGCGGCTCGGCTTGTACGCGTACGTACCGTCGGCTCAGCTTGCCGACTCGGTATACTTATAATATACCGATTTCTAGGTTTTCGGCCCTTCTGAAGCCATTTCTGCCCTTGTTTTTTTTGCCTTTTGAGGTCAGTATGACTCTTAATTCTCAAAAACAGATTATGTGAGGGGCTTACTTTGATAGTTAACATGACGTTTAGCTTGGTTACGTTATGAAAAGTTTCTAAGTATATTATGTGGTTTTTATAGGATGTAGTTGACCGTTGGAGTTGGCTTACTGTGTATAAACTTCAGCCAAGGCCAACGAGGTAAGTGATTTTACTGTTGGAGTTAGCCTAATATGTTGGTGCGTGTCTTATGGCTTTTGCATGCACCATATTTTATGAGAAATGTCCATGTTATGCATCGATTATGTTTTCTGATAATTTTATGAAATGAATTGAAATGCTATGGATCTTAATGTTAGTATTACATGCGGTAAGTGACTTTACTATTGAGTTAGCCTAATATGTTGGTGCGTGTCCTGGGGCTTTTGCATGCACCATTTTTTATGAGAAATGTCCATGTTATGCATCGATTATGTTTTCTGATAATTTTATGAAATGAATTGAAATGCTATGGATGTTAATGTTAGTATTACATGCTATGAATGTTGTCATACATACACTTAGCGTTGTTGAGCTATGTTATGAAATGCATGAAGGAAATGAAACGTATTTTATATTACGTGTTATGTTATGGAATGTAAGTCATGGGACCTCATGTATATCTGTATGTCATTTGCATCGAGATACCTTCCCTTTATTTCATGAAAGTAAGAATTTGATATCTATGTTCGCCATGATATCATGCGGGCTTTTTCTATTCTGTGGCGTCCGGTGACGTGTAATACGTTGTGCCCGACCAAGTCAGGCCCAAGGGTACGTATACGAGGCCGCTTGGTGGGCCGTGTGTGGAGAAGTACCATACATCCAACCCTGCCCAGAAGAGAAAATAGCCCAAGGCCAGGTAAAGTTTATGAAAGATAAGTCCTACTCATATGTTGCATGTGTTCTGCCCAGAAGAGAAAATAGCCCAAGGCCAGGTAAAGTTTATGAAAGATAAGTCCTACTCATATGTTGCATGTGTTTGCATATCTAACTCCAACAGTGGGGTGACTTACTGAGTATTTCATAAAATACTCAAGCCACGTGCTACCTAAATTTTTCAGGTAAAGGCAAGACACCTATGCATGGTTGAGGGTGGAGGCTGAGGATACCATGGAAGTTGATGAGAAGGCATTGTTGGGCGGGATATATTTTAATTGGATTTTTAAGTTAAATCGATGAATGTTTGTTTTATTTAATTTTTCTGTTTTCAGTTAACAAAGGATTCTTTTTCTAGGATATGTTTAATTCAGGTTTTAGAACTTTTATGTAAGACTTTGGTGTTGTTTCCAAAGCTATTGATTATGAATTTCCGCTTTATGATTTATGCATGCATGGGTGACGTCACTAATTAGGTTAAGAAAATTAGAGGCGTTACAGTTGGTATCAAAGCCAGACACCAGGCGATGTGCCAGCGAGGAGGTTGTTCCTCGAAGGGGGGTAGACACGAGGCAATGTGCCAGTAAGGACGCTAGGCTCCGAAGGGGGTGGATTTGTTGGGGGTCCCACATCGATTGGAGAAAGGAACGAGTGCCAGTGTAAGGACATTGGGCCCCGAAGGGGGGTGGATTTGGTGGGGGTCCCACATCGATTGGAGAAAGGAACGAGTGCCAGTAAGGACGTTGGGCCCCGAAGGGGGTGGATTTGGTGGGGTCCCACATCGATTGGAGAAAGGAACGAGTGCCCGTAAGGACGCTGGGTCCCGAAGGGGGTGGATTTGGCGAGGGTCCCACATCGATTGGAAAAAGGAATGAGTGCCAGCGAGGACGCTGGGCCCTGAAGGGGGGTGGATTGTGATATCCCACAATGGTTGGGGAGGAGAACGAAAGTGTGGAAACCTCTCCCTAGCAGATGCGTTTTAAAAACCTCGAGGGAAGCCCCAAACGGAAAGCCCAAAGAAGACAATATCTGCTAACGGTGGGCCTGGGCCGTTACAGTATCTCTATTCACATCCACTTTGCCGATGATACTATCTTTTTTTATTCAAGAAAGGAGGAGCTATTCTTCATTTTGATCCACATTTTAGTATGCTTTCAGACCATGTTGAGGCTTAAGATCAATATAGGTAAATTTTTAGGGTTTGAACTGTGATCTAAAGAAGGTTGGTGGGTGGGCTGCTCTTATGGGTTGTGAGATTGGGTCTTTCCTTCATCCTAATTAGGTCTTCCCCTTGGTGATCATCGTTCAAGTAATCTTCCTTTTTGGATGAGAAAGAGGTTGCCTTCTTGGAACAAAAACTTATTCTTTAAAGGTGGTTGATTGTCCCTTCATCCTAAGTGAGTTTGTTTTGTCTTCTTTTGTGGTAGGTGAAAATTCCATGGAATGTTAAATGCTTCATTGCAAGTTTTTGTAGGAAGAGTTAACACTCTTGATCGACTTTCAAGAAAGTTGTCTTCTTTTTTATACTTGTTTTGTTGCATTCTTTGTCAGAGGTGGAGGTGGAGAAAGATCTGGTTCATATATTTTGGAGCTATAAACTTGCTTGGTTTGTTTAGAGTTTTTCTGCGAAGACTTTAGCATTGGGTTTTTTTCAAATGCTCCAAAGAAAAGCTCTGTTGAAGTACCTCGACTCATTCTTCTCCTGCATCTTCAGTTTCTTTGGAATCATCTTCCAATCGGAGTTGCCAACGAGTGCCTGAGGAAAGAGAGATTGCAGTAAATATTTGAGAAAAGGATGAGGGGTAGGTTAAAAAGGTAGAGTGGGTTACCTGAAGATGGCTCTCGGCAAATGGCAGAATGGGTTCTCGGTGAGGAAGCGGCAGCTCGAGAAGAACTGCTTGCAAGCGGGCCTGGTTGAAGAGCAATTCTGCTCAGTATGAAGGAGCTATGATGTTATTTGGTCTGTTTCCGAATGGTCTTTTTTCCCGCGAGAATGTAAGAAAGGAAAGTGTGATTTTCATTGGGAAGGCAGTAAACCAACCAAAGGATACACAATCAGCATGCTCCAAAAGTTGGCAGCCAAGGGGCAGTTTGAACTATTACTACCTAGGTTTCAAAAACATCGAAGACAAAATTCTTGAATTGGTCAATCCCATCTCGGAAGCGGCTTTTGTCTAAGAGAGGAATGAAACGAACAAAATTCCATTATTTTTGCCTAATCTCTCTTCGAGCAGTCTTAACACTGCTAATAGAATTTATAATGTAGTTTATCTTCATTGGTATATTCTCTGTAAACATGCCAATGCAGTTTCTGATTGTTTTTTCCTTCATTGTTCCTTCAGCTCTTCACTTGGTGGAAGCTGTTTAACTACTTTAAAACATTTTTGGAGCTCACCCTAGGTCTACTTTTAGAGCTGGTTGTTTATTTATCAAAAAGTCAGGGTTCTTCAGTGCAGCACCATTCATGTTAACTCTTTGAACTATCTGGACACAAAAACTGAACGACTTAAAAAATATTGGAAGATCTGTGGATGGAGTTCGGTTCGTCCTAGTGTTTCGAACTTAGTCCTCTCTCACTATTCTCCTTTTTCGTAATTATAGCATCTGTACCTTGTTGAATTTTCTTGTAGTGTTATGGTTCTGGAGTATTATAATAAGTCTTTTTTTTTTCCCTTCGTTTCCCGTTCTTCGTCTTCTGTTTGTGGAGTTACAAATTCGCACCATTATTTATTAATGTGGATCATAATTGTGCAAGAAAAAAAATGAATACTTGTTTATGCAATGCACATATGTTCAGAATTTTTGGTGACATCTCACATTTCCTAGGGACGTAAATGATTTTTTGGATATGGCCTTAGCGTACCCCCTTCAAGAATGCAAAAGCCCTATTATGGAAAAACCTCATCATGGCCTTCTTTTAGAATATGTGGAAAGAAAAAAGTCAGAGAATATTTGGAGAAAAGAGACAAACCTACTCAAAACTTTTCGACAATGTTGTTTACCAAGCTATATCTTAGTGTAAACTATCTGATATTTTTACTTCCTATAGTTATACCTCCCTCGTTGCAAATTGGGAAGGTCTTTTTGTAAACACTATGGATTATACATTCTTTTTGTGAATTTCAATCAATCAATCATCAATGAAATTGTTGGAGTTAGTTCTTGAACTCCCTTTTTGTTGGATTGTTTTTTTGTTTCCCTTCTATATTCTTCCTCTTAATTAAAGCTCTGTTTTTTAACCAAAAAGAAATTTGTTATTTGCTATTTGTTTTGCATTTTGTTTCCAATTCCTGTTTGTTTTCCGCAGTTCTTTTGTAGCATGAAATGCTTTTTTTTAATTTCCCTTTTTGGTTGTGGTTATTTTCTAATTGCACTGATTTATTGTTCTGAGAAGAGCTTCAGTGATCTCTTTATGAGACAATGGCTGCTAATAGACGTCCGCAATTTATTATTGTTTTGAGGGGGATGGGATGAAATTAGAAACCGACCTCTTTTTATTGTCACATTATTATTACTGATATAGACAGTTCTTCGGTCGGTGTATAATTTGTTTAGGATTGTTGGGAGGGAGTCCCACATTGGCTAATTTAGTGGAAGATCATGAATGTATAAGGGAGGCCTTTTGGGGAAGTCCAAAGCAAAGTCATGAGAGTTTAAGTTCAAAATGGACAATATCATACTATTGTGGAGGGTCGTGGTTCTTAACATGGTATCAGAGTCATGCCCTTAACTTAGCCATGTCAATAAAATCCTCAAGTGTCGAACAAAGAAGTTGCTAGCCTCGAAAGTGTAGTCAAAAGCGACTCAAGTGTTGAACAAAGGGTGTACTTTGTTCGAGGGCTCCAGAGAAAGGATTCGAGCCTCAATTAAGGGGAGGCTGTTCGAAGGCTCTATAGGCCTCAGGTGAGGCTCTATGGTATACTTTGTTTGAGGAGAGGATTGTTGGGAGGGAGTCCCACATTGGCTAATTTAGTGGAAGATAAAAGAGTTTATAAGTGAGGCCTTTTGGAGAAGCCCGAAACAAAGCCACAAGAGCTTAAGCTCAAAGTGGACAATATCATACCATGGTGGATATCCGTGATTCCTAACATAATTAACATATCATGTAACTATCTGTAAAACACAATTTCTCGATGGATTCTATATAGGCTAGGTCGATCCGTTACAAATTTAAATAGTTCCATATGGTCTTTTCTTATTCCTTCTGTTACTTGGTTATTTTGTACGTGTGAAAGATCGTAGGATAGCTTGAAGTGTCAGGGTTCATAGTATCTGTTCTTCCATAATCTTATAACAATTTAATGATTCATTGATGCATTATGTAATAAAATTGTACAGGCTTCTGCCATACCATGTGGTGGCTGACTATGAGGCAGAAGAAGATGATAGAATCCTCGACTCGGATCCAACGGGCCAAATGTTGTCACGGTCACAGCAGTGGGACCATAACATCTCGGCCAAAATTTCCGAGTTTATTGGCACTTTTGAGAAGCAGGTATTGGCCTTCAACATCATAACTCGAAAAAGAGCATTGGGGGAGTTCCGTTCAGAAGAAAGGTTGATGTTTGAACAAGCCCTTATGCAAGAAGAGAAACGGAAACTTCTAGAACTAAAAGCTGAGATTGAGTTGAGAGGGAAGGCGAGCAAAGAGGCTCACGACGCCAAAACGCGGATGGCAGCTATGATGCAGACTGACCAAACACGGGGCGAAACACAGGCTAACGAAATGATGGTTCGTGCTCCTATGAGAACAGGTGCACATGTTGGATCCCAAAGCAGCGATGTTCCAGTTGGCCATGGTGTCGGGGAACAGGAGCAAGTTCACCCAAGCGAAATGATCAATGGATGGGGAAACAACACCACACAGGGAGATGAGAAGGAAGCATCAGAGGACCTATTGAATGATGAGGAGGCCGAGAATGGCGATACAGGCATGCACGATAGCTGGCGTGAAGTCGGAGAATTTGATCTGAACACGAGATGAAATGTCCGTGGAACAGGTTAATAATGGATTAAGTTAAAGTGGAGTAGGGTTGGATGAAGAAAAATGATCAAGAGAAGTGCCTGTATATTTGAGGAACAATATTCGATAGCCGAATTGGCGGTTGAACTCGAGGACGTCGGGTTCGTTGGATGTTTTAGTAGGAAATACGTATCTTGTAGTTGTGTATTGGTTGATAAAATTACTACAATTTCGAGAAAAAGAAGATGCTTGGCTTGGCTTGGCTTGGCTGAAAAGCAAGGAAGAAGAAATTGAGGAGAAAGCTTCCTAATACCTCAACTTCACTCGACATTTGGTGTCCACAAAACCATTGTTTGAGTTGAATACTCTCGATTGTAATTTATTACGTTGTTTTCTTTAACAACAAATATTTGAAACTAAAACAATTATATGAATGTCTGTATTATGCATATGCCTTTTTTTAATACCATTTGGCGGCAACCTTACTAATGTTAGAAAAACTATTGATTCTGATTTGTCATTTAAATACATTTTATGTCGGAAAATATCTTGGACGAGACTAGATCATGTGTTGAACGTTTTGAAGAAAAAACACGTTTTCCAATAATTAAAACTGTTAGAAAACTTTCATAATCAAAATTGTTCGAAAAAGTTTTAAAAGCAAGAGTATCATATCAAACACACTATTGTGTTCTTGAATTAATATGGATTATGATCACAACTACTATTGTGTTCTTGAATTAATATGGATTATGATCACAACTACTATTGTGTTCTTGAATTAATATGGATTATGATCACAACTACTATTGTGTTCTTGAATTAATATGGATTATGATCACAACTACTATTGTGTTCTTGAATTAATATGGATTATGATCACAACTACTATTGTGTTCTTGAATTAATATGGATTATGATCACAACTACTATTGTGTTCTTGAATTAATATGGATTATGATCACAACTACTTGTAGTGGAACATTTGAAAGATAGTGGGAAGAACCTGTGAATCATGTACACTATTTTTAGTGGGCAAAGGGTTGAAAGTTTCTTTTTTTTGAGAGACTATAAATACCTTTTTGTAGGGGACATTTGAAGAACTTGCTATTCGTGGATATTAATTTCTAGTGGCCATTTGAGTTTCCTTCGGAGATGCCCACAAATTAGCAAGGAGTGATTTGTAATATTTGTTTATTCAAAACTTAACTTAACTAAAACATTTTGAAGAATTGGAATGGCTTTTGTAAAGATTTTAAGATAAAATACAAAGGCAGCCAAACGAGAGAATTGGAAGTAACATAAGATTCCAGTTGACATATCCTTATGAAGTTGAACCATTGCTAACAAGCATTTGAAGGTGTCCATAATTGTCCATTGCTAATAGAGAACAACCAAAACTCCCAACTGTTGGAACAAACTTGGGAGGACTTTTCAAAATGAGATTAAACCAATCAATTAAATAAAATCTGCAAAGAGCAGGTGGCCAACTAGGCATGCCAATCACCTTCCTGTCTTTCCAGTTTGCACTCCATTCAAACCAAAAAAAAAAAAAAAAAATGCACCAAAACAACCTATACTAACTAATAACCAACCAAAAACTTAAAGAACTGAAAAAGGAGAAGAGAGATGTTGCTGAATAGAAATTGAGATCATAATTTGAAAATGAGGCAAGCAAAGAATACACAAAATCTGGAATGGTCCTACAAAATGTTGGGCAGTTGAGAGTCTAATCTCTGTTGCAATTCCTTGATCTTCAAAGAAAGCTCTGTCTTCTGCTCCTTGTAGCTTTGCAATAGATATTCTTTTCCTTCTATCACTTCCTTTAAGTCCCCTACCTCCTTTTTGAACATCTCAATTCTCTCCTCCTCTCTTACTTTCTCAGCTACCTCAAAGTTGCAATTAACATCCATGTAACCATTTGCATGACCGTTCCTCGTCTCGCTCGACCAACTTCTTACTGTTGACGGCGACTTATCGTTGGGGCCTGCCTGACCCAAACAGTGATCTGCAATTGCTTTTCTGAGCCTTTGAATCTCTTTCTCTGAATCAAACAAGTCTTGGTTTGTAGTATCAATTTGTGACTGTAAATGAGAGGAGTGGGCTACCTGAGCGTTGAGAGAATTTTGTAAGTTAACGATTTGGTCTTGCATTTCTAGTAGCATATCATCTCTTCTTTTCAATTGGTGTCTTAGCTTATGAATCACTTCACGTTTGCTGAAGATATCGGAACCGGACTCCGAGACACAAGGTGAATCTGAACAGTTTGAATGATGGAATTGCTTTGCAGGCAACTCGAGTCGATCAGGAGAAGCTGCCCAGATAACACCATTCTCCTTGTTGAATTCAGAAGCTGGAACCATTACCAAAGGAAGAGCGCTCTCAGATGCAACCACCATTTGATCTGTAGGTGGGCACTTCACATCCGTCGTACATTGAGTCCCTGCAGTGCAACACTATCATTAGAACATTGATGAAAGAACAAACAAGATCGAGTAAAATAGACCCGAAAACTACAAAAAATTATTCAGCCACCAACTTAAAGATCACAAGTGGAACAAGCCAAAAACAGAATCTTCATTTATGGAACCTTAGTCATCGAGGATTCATTAGATAAATTCAAAGCAGACAATATCATATCATTGTAGAGATATATGTAGAGATATATGAGTGGTTTCATGGTTAGCATTGTAATGCTGTCCATGACAACCTTCCCCCAATCCAAAGAGAGGCTATGGCAAGAAGAAAACTCCCTTTCGGATGACTCATGGAGAAGAACCCTCTTCTCTCCTGCATCCTATCCGAAGTTATATGGTATTCACTTTGTGAAAAAGTGGTGTAGATTTCAAATCTGAACTTTGGAAACATCTGAAACCTGTTTTCAAAATAAAGCCCTTTTAAGTTATCAAATCAGATTCTGTTTTTATAAAACTGTGCCCACCAAAGACATATTTCTTAAATTTATTTTATTTTTTCACTCTGAAAAAAACATGATCTAGATCACCTACCAGATAGGCCCGAACTTATCTAATAGAAAACAACTAATTTTCTGCACTAAAGCTATTGAACTCCCACGGAATAACTCTGCCTCAAACTCCATTTTCATAAAAGAAGAAAACCACGTAAAAAGAAATGACAATCTATACTTTTGATACTGTTTTTTTTTCCCTAAACAAGAAACAGGACCTTTAGATAATGTTGAAAACGTTATTGGAATCAAGAGAAATAAAAATATTCTATGTGCCAAACTTGAAAGAAGTATTCAGTGTTCCATTTAGATCCTCCTAGCCCCCACAAATTTCTCCTTTCCAAAGTTAAATTGACAGAAAAAGGGAGATATCGAGATCATGTTGACAGCAGAAGATCAAACATATTAGAAGCATCGTACTATATGAGAAGGTAAAACAGAAAAATGCAAACACAAACAGAAAAATGTAAACAGCTTAGCAGGCTAACTGAACACCGCATTTACAAAGTTACCAAACTATCTTTTTCCCCACAGATGAAAGATTACAAAAACCAACCTGGCATACAGTTGAAGCAACATTCATCATCTCGTGTATATGAATATATATTGGAGCAAAGACATCCAGCAACCTTTCTTCTGTCAGAAGACTTCACATTTCCTGAGCAGTAAAAAAACTCAAAAGTTAATAAGTTTCAACCAGGATTTTTTCTTCAATCTTTCATAAATAACAAGACCTGTCAAAGAACTGCCACTATCCTTCAGCTGCCTCGGCTCAAATGCTTGTTTCAGCTTGTAACCTAGGCGAATTGATAGGGTGCTCAATAGTACACCACCAGCAATTAGAACCCAATGTGGGCCCTCGTTGGAAGAAATTCTGGACTTCTGATCTCTAGGACCTCTACTTGTTCTTGGTGTCATTTTAGGATCTAGAAGTGCGTAAGATGTTCCTAAATCATTCAAGCTCTACAAAGAGATACATAAGCAAAACATTAAAACATAATTTGATTTCCATCAGGGTTGATCACGGAAAATGCACAAGAAAAACATGAATTTTGTTGCTTTCACAGTAAACATAATAATAATAATAATAACAAAATAAAAACCATGATTTTGAATTCTATTCACATTAATACACGAAGAGTAATATTTTATGAGTTCAAAGAAAGGATAAGAAGACAGTATATCTAATTATAACTAAAAGGTAGAATTATTGAGATTGGTGGAAATATAAAGATTCATAAATGTTGATGGAAATGTAGATGTTGACTTTAATGAAGAGAAATATCACCAAGTCGGAGAAGTGTTTGAATTAATTTAAGAAACTTCAATAGTATCTAAAATTTAATCTAACTTCATCCTTCTTAGAAAAAAACTTCCCCTGATCTCTATAATATTTCTAAGCTACGGTGGCTGATTGCTGGAATAGGGACAAAAATAATTGGGACCTTGGTCTTAGAGGGGCATCATCTTGGATAGAGTTCGATAGCTGGTTGGGATTGGTATCAAAAGTCAATACTGTGAGGCTGGGAGATGGGATGGATAGGGCTGTTTTTGCCCTAGACTCATCTGCAATTTTCTCCTCTAAATCTGCCTTCATAAAAGGTAAAGCTAGAATCTGTTGAACAGGTGCCTCTCGAGCCTTGCTGTGGGAATTATGGAAAGAAAGAAATATAAGAACTTTGGAAGATGAGTCTAATACTTCTGATAGTTTTTGTAATCACAACTTACTTCTTTATGGTGCATTGAATTCTTTTGTAACTGTAGCCTAACTTCCATTGTTCTTTGGGAGGGGACCCTTTCATTCTCTACATGTAGGCTGTTTTTGTTTAATATTAAGCATCTAATTTCTTAAAAAGAAAAACAAACTAAAATGAACTACAACTCTTAATTTTTAAGATTTATATCGATATACATGAGCAATATATGCAAACCTAGAAACATCACTAAGAAATTTAGTAACTATCCTCAAAGGAAGCCCATTTCTTGATGACTTGATCGTTTCCTTCGAACAACTCCTTTCGCATTGGGCATTTATTATTTTCCTATATAGCCAATTTGTATTCTTTCATTTGTCTTGATTTTTCTTTTACAAGAAACAATTTCATCGATGTATAATCAGAAAAAAAGTTACAATTAAATTTTCTAATCAGAAAAAAAAAATGTAGCAAAACTATGAGAATGGAAATGAGGTGACAAATTTCATTTGTCTTAGTGAAGGCTTGATTTTTCATCAAATAATAATAATGATAATAATAATAATTGTACAAGGATTTATTGAATTTTTGTTGGTTCTAATCCAGAGAAATATAGACAAACCTGCAGGATTATAAACAACATTAAACATCAATATATGAATAGAAAAAAAATACTGAAACGCTCAACTGGTTTACTATTACTTAAAAGAAAGAGGCATATAATCAAAACTAAAGTAACTTTATAAAATAGAGAGAGTTTATACGTGCTTGAGAGAGGGATAGAGAGGAGAAATGAAATAAAAAAAACTTTGCAATACAGAAAGATTGAAAGAGAGATGAAGAAAGAGTGTAAAAATAGATAGAGAGGCTCTCTACGGAGGAAGAAATTGAGGTTCCCTATTAGCTTCTCTTCCCTTACCCTCCTCAAAACAAGTATATAAATGGTTTTGGCCCCATTGATTCATCCAGCATATTCTTAGTCAAACCTCTCAACAGAGACTTCAGGGAGAAGGCAACACATAGAATTTCAACATTTTAGAAACATTTCCACCGCTAGAGTTAATAACCAAAAAAATGGTCAAGTTTTTCTCATGGGAGACGAGCGACAAGAGCACCAATATGCATGATTTGATTCAAGGACAATTGCCATAAGTTTTCCTTTTGCCAACTGCTGCAAGTCTTTTCCACTTGCTGCTTTCAAGTGGCATATTGCATTGCCAAACAGCCTAAACAAACTTCTCTTACCCTCAGTTTTGAGCAGGCATCCATTTAAAAGAAGGCGAGATTCTATGGCTACAGATAAACAGAACACTTCTATGGAACCTTTAGCTTGAAAGAAACATGAGAACTTTCAAGTTTCAACAAGAAGGGAAGTCTAAGTATGCTTTACCCTTGTGTTTTTATTTTTTATTGTCATTGCCAAGAGCATACTGACAGGCGGTTTGAGATTTTACTAGGAGCTGGGAATGATGATAGAGTGAAGGAAAGTTCCATTTTCCACATGGGTACCCTCTCAGTGGGACAGAGATCATGTCTCATTTAAAGTTCTGACAATAGACAAAGAACTCAATTGCTTGCTAAATCTAAGAAAAACCACCCATTTGTGAATTAAAGATAAACAAACAGATGGGAGCGGATACACAAAGTACCCAAGGCCAGAAAATAGAATAAATAAAAACTCTAATACTATGGCACAACACCATTACCACGGCATGGCCACAGATAATACTCCAAGACTTAAACAACTAGAACTATGCAACATCATTAGCTCATCCAACCAGAATTCTCAGTCACTATCTAGAAACATTGGTTAGGCACATAAAATAATTCATGAAGATAGTATATGATAAAACATCCACAATGAAGCAAGAGATGCTTTCAAGTATGACAAACATGCTAATTTCAGGGCACGATGTAGCAAACTGTTCACGAAAATAGCATTAGATACCTGTACCTTTTAAACCACTCGTAAACTCTTCATGTAGGATTTAATTTCACGCATATAACAACTGCGGGAATCTATAATGTGCACAAATGATGTTATTAGAACTCATTCATATTAGCATCATCAAAGGTGACATTCGATCAGATTCCATGTTAGCTAGAATCCAAATTTGTGATGCATTCTGAGACGTCTGTTTTTATAGATTTTCACCGTTACCAGTAAGCAGTATAAACACCAGATGTCACAGTTCGCATTGATCAGCACATCACGTTTCCGTCAGATACACAGAGATCTAATTATAGCAACAGTTGAGTATTTTAAGCGATAAAAGCTAGATTCAAGGTGTTCCACAAGAACATCGAAAATTCAATCGTTTAACACCGGAACAGTCCCCAAAAACTCCATAAGCCAAATGAAATCATCAGAAACGAAGGAAATGTGCTCCAGACTAATCAAAAGCAAAACGCGACACATTTTGTAGAAAAAAACATCAAACCAATGAATTAACTGACACAATCGAAAAACGGAAAATAGAAAAGAACAGGCAGAAACAACAAAAATCGGAAGAAAAGAATTAGAGAGCGAAATACAGGGAGAAAGAAACCTGAGTCATTCAATCAATGGATGCTTAAGATTACTGATTCAGAATCTCCATCTCCGACGAAGTCCATCTGTGGTAAACCATGAAACCAGAAACCCAAACAGAGAGAAGAGAGGAAGGGAGCTAAGAGCTGTTAGTAAATTCCCCAATTTATTACAGAACACAAAAATAAAAATTCTTATTTAAAAATAATATATATTTCATGTAAAATTCCACGTCAGCCATTCCGCTTTCTCTCTGCAGCGCTTCCCCCAATCCTTCTTCGCGAATTTTCCGATCCTTCTTTTGGGATTTTCATTTAAAATAATCTGATTTTTTTTAATTAAAAAAGGCTTAAAATTACGTAATTTTCTAAAAATAATTGCAAATATTTTAATTTTTAGTACCACACATCATTTGTTTTTCTTTTCTTTTTTTTTTTGTTTAATAGAATGAATAATATTTGAATCTCTATTTTCGGATACGTATCCAAATTCAAAAAAGAATTAATCTTATTAATAGAAGGTGGGTCTCCAAAAATCAAAGAATTACAGATGAATCTACAAAAAGAATTAAATTCTATAAACCGAAAACTCAACATTGCCATTACAAGAAGAGCAAACTCTTGTGGACACCTTAACATTCTCGCCCGACAATTACAAAGAGTTTCTGGTTCATAAAACTTTTCTATTTTAATATATATTTTTTAAAATTATTTCAAATTAATTTTTAAAGTCTATTATAATTTCTACCCCTAATAAATTCAATAATATTTCATAAACAAAAGTTAAATATAATTTCAATAACACAATATATATGAAAGCGAGAGCGAGGTAGAGTGGGTTTTGAAGATCTCTATTTATTACTCGGAATTGAAATACACTCATATTATTTTATTATATTTTATTTGATAACTATAATTTATAATGATGGATTAGTATGAACTAATCAATATTAATTAACATAAATATTGTTTAACAATCTTTTTTTAATAAAAAACAATATTGTCATATGTAGAAGTTCCGATCTCTATCACTTTTCTTCTGTTCTTCCTCTTATCCGACTCTTATACCATGTTAAGAATGAGAAAGCTCAGCGATAACCCTCTCAAGTCAAATACACTCATATTAGAGAGGGTTATCGATAAATATTACAAAATTATTTTTTTAGTTATCCACTTTAAAATTGTAATTAATATTTGTCGAAAACTATATATTAATCTTGACATTTAATACACATTAGTATTTTTTTAAAGAATATACATGATTATTTATTACAATTAATTAATCTGGAGGTCACATTGTAATATGATTGTAATTATAGATATTACGATTTATTATTTGTCATTTAATAAAAATATGTTATATTTAATATCAATATTTATATTATATTTAAAATATTTTATTAATAGAACTATGGTACTAAAAAACTTTCCAAATCTATGTTTAACATAAATAATAATAAGGTTAAAACATTGTATTTTTAATATAATCCCATTTTGAGGTAATGGTTCATTTTAAGCGTCTAAATTTAATCATTCTACTTTAACGGTTTAAAAAAAATTAAATTAATAAAAATACTCTCGAATTTTGTATTTTTGTTTAAAAATAATGATCAAATATCTTGTTTGACGATCAAATCACTTCACAAGCAGAATTGATCAGGTTGAGCTGGAATGATTCAAGGTATAATCTAAACTACATAGAATTACAAATAAACTTAGATATTGGGGAAAAACAAAATTGATAAGTTGAGCTTGAATGATTCTACAGGCAATATAAACTATATAGAATTGTAAATAAACTTAGCTATTGGCTGAACGAACACAAATGCTTCTTTTACTATATTTTCTAAGTCTACTTACAAATACAACATACCTAATTTTATATAGGCTCAAAATGAAACTCTTGACCTTAGTTGAGACTTGTAGAAAAAAGTGAAAAAAAAATAGAGAAAGGGTAAAATGAGAGAAGTAATAAAGTGGTGTGGGTAATTATGAACAATTGCCTTTTACTTTTTTCTACAAAAAAGTGAAACTCTTTGTCGATGCCTTACGTATGCCTTTTCTTTCTTACAGATTTTGCTCCAAAGGAGTTGGGGATTGTTGGTATTTACTTTTTAGTCCTTTTACTCTCTATTATTTCAAATGGTTTTTTTTCTTTTACTTTTTTTTTAATTTGTTTTTAATTTTCAAATTTTGGATTATGCTCAACGGTTATATTATATTTGGTAAATGAGTAAATTGTTAAATACCTATTTACCCCATCTATATCTGACTATATATGGTAAAGAGTTATATATGGTAGATAGTTATATATGGTAAAACTATATATATATATCCACAAAGCCAAAACCTTTAGCCAAAGTTTTCATCGCATTCTTTTCTCTATATCCTGCTCTTTGTGTTCATCTAGATCGATTGTGTGCGTCATTGAGCGATCCTAATAATAGTTTTATCTCAAAAAAAAAAATGAAAATGAAGATCATGTTTGTCGTAAGAGATATAAAAATTTGCATGTCATAATTATTGTCTAATTACTCTCTATGAAAAATCATTAAAAAATAATAATATTATTTTTAAATATTGTTATGCACTTATACGGATAATAATAACATTATAGAAATAAAATGTGTTATCTCGTACCTATATCTGAACTAAGTGCCATAAATTCAAGTATGAATTCATTATATGCAAGTTAAAAATGCAGTTAATGCATCTCTATCTTGAAGCTCAACTTTGCACATGTGAAAAGATTCTAACATCGTTTAAAACTTCCTTTGACGAGTTTACCACAACTTGAATGTAAGTGATTAAAGTTCTTTATAGCTTTTTGGCTCTTGACCTTGTAATTCGACCTTGAGGTTTGACAATAAACGTTCATTGGGGTTCATATCATTCTCCCTCTCTTGAGAAGGATGCACTCTCAAATTCTAGCCACCACCTACATCGAAAGAACTCAAATCAACAACATTAAAGGTCGCACTAACATCATACTCATCTGATAAATCAATTTTATAAACATTTTTGTTGATGTGCTCAAGAACTTGGAAAGATCTATCTTCGGGTGGCAAGATTTTGGATTTTCTTTGAGTAGAAAAATTTTCTTTTAAAAAATGCACCCAAACCCAATCTCCTAGCTTAAAGATAACAATCTTGCGTCCAATTTTGGAATTTTGCTTCTCAATTTGCTTTTTACTGTCTTGTGCAGCTTATGAACAAACTCAACCTTGCCATTTACATCATAATTCACAAAAAAATAAAATTTGGTGGCATACGAATGATTTCAAAAGGATTATTGATTAATGTTGCAACGGCCCAAGTCCACCGCTAGCAGATATTGTTCTCTTTGGCTTTCCATTTGGGACTTCCCCTCAAAGTTTTTAAAACGCGTCTGCTAGGGAGAGGAGAGGTTTCCACACCTGTATAAAGGGTGTTTCGTTCTCCTCCAGAACCGATGTGGGATCTCATAAATGTCATGAACGATTTCAAAAGGAGAGCATTTACTAGTGCAATAAGCAAACCCTATTATATGCAAATTCTATAAATGACAAATAATCATCTAATTTTTAAGATTCTTATCAATGATAGCCTTAAACATAGTAGTCATGGTTCTATTAATAATCTCGATTTGACCATCCGTTTAAGGACGACAAGTAGTTGAACATATGAGCTTCGTACCCAACTTGCTCCACAAAACACGCCAAAAGTTGCTTAAAAATTTAATATCACCATCACTAACTATGCTTTTAGGAATATCATGCAAATGTACAACTTATTTAATGAACAAGTCAACAATATGTTTTGCATCATCAACTTTGTGACAAGGAATAAAATGAGTCATTTTACTAAATCGATCGACTACAATAACGATGGTATCACTACCTTTCCTCGTCCTAGGTAAACCTAAAACAAAATCCATTGATATATCATAAAAATATCTACAAATAAAGAAAAAGTCATCAAAGTCAACCAAGGGGTAAAATAGTCATTTTCATTCCTTAACTAGATGTGAATGAACTATAGACTTAGAGTTGCATTATGCACTGTAGGACAATTTATGTCAATCGATAGAATCATTACAAGAAAATTTATCATTCACTAATTATTCGTAATTATAATTATGTCAAAAGTTTGTTTTATAATTATAATTACATCTTACACCTTAAGTACCATGACCGATTTGTTTATGATTCAACCATAAAGTAACTTTTTCTCGGCTCACTGAGAGAGTGACACCCCATTGTTCATGTCTAAAAAACAACACTTTCATCTACTTACCCTATACAGGACTAAATTCAATCTTGTAAGATTATATCCTTACCTCCGTATTTGGTCAAGTTCCAAAATGGTAGACATATTGAATCAACTACAACATTCTCATACATGCAATCAAATGATTCATCGCCATTATAATTAAGTTGCATATGATCGACCTATAAAATATTAATCTTCTCAATTAATGAATTTATAAAAAGTGATTAATGTTTCATGGTATGGTCTTATACAAACTCATTTTATAGAAACATCCACTCACATACCTCAACATAAACAATTTGATTCAAATCATATGTAACAACTACAAAAACATGTTATATCAATAGTGTCACCAACATAAGACATTCGATCTTTATCAAAATACTATCAACTCTTTAGGTTATTATTTGAAGCATATTATCTATTTTAATTAAAGATGTATAACAAACCTTTTTATTTTTGTCTTTACTCCCAAGCTTATGGCAAATAAGGAATCCCCATCGGGTAAAAGACACGAATACGAGGTTAATAAATACATTACTTGAATGAAATTTAGTTTTTTTTAGAAAAACGATACATTGAAGACTAATTTTTACACATCAATTAGTCTACTCATTTACGTGAATGATGTTGTCATGATCCGAATTTCGAGATTTCAAAACCTAGATCAAGACTAAAAAGACAAAAGGAAAAAATAAATTAAAAAAAGTAAAATGAATTACGGGATAAAAATTTGATAAAATTAAAATCAAAATAAAGACAACACCACCAAAGTTAAATACAAAATAAAATTTAATTATAAGATAGCGTTGTTCAAATTTATTACAAAAGGAGAAAAAAAGTTTTCGTTACAATTGCAAACCAATATACAAAAGAATCAAACACAGAAATGGGATGATGCTCTGGAACGACCCCATTTGCCATCGTATAGCTCTTGAACGCTTCCTCTATCATGACCAGCATCCTACGAACATTTAAAAAAGAAAGGAGAAAGGGGTAAACATATAAATACTCTCAGTAAGCAACCTACTTACAGACTCTTATCCCATTAGTGACCTAATAGTTGACCATGAGCATTACTCTAGGTTCTAGATGTATTGCTTTTACTGTGCACATTCTTGAATAGCTAGCTTATGCTACGTAGCAGTAACCAGTATCTGAAGATGAGACGCTACCTCTATAGACTCCATACCAAGTGGGAACAACATGGAGAATGTAAGCTTGTTTGTCATCTATGGAAAGTTAGCTAGTAAACTCATCTCATAGGCCATGAAATCACCAAGATTGGGGAGCACTACCCCTCAATACGGGCTAGCTCCACTGACTACCCACATGATCAACGCCTTACGACAAGATGGATCCACCGTGCAGGTAATCCACTAACTACCCACATTATCAACGCCCTACCACAGGATGGATCCACCATGCAGGGTAATCCACTAACTACCCACATGATCAACACCCTACCACAGGACGGATATACTGTGTAGGGTAATCCCTCAAAGCACCAAGTCACACATCCCTAACCAACCTCACGCCTAGCTCAATAGTACTGTATTAGAGTGGAAAGGGAAGTGGAGGTCCTCTTACACTATACCGACTAATATCCACCTAGGAGGCTACCTTTGTCATTCTTGAATTTCGCAGAGGTCTACTAGGTTCTTAGGGGTATCTAGGCAGCTTAAATCTCATCTCTCGTTTTTAGGACGTTCGGGGCTAGCTCCTCGGACTAAACCAATCTCTAGGTGCACACATGTTTAAACCTCTGATCGCTCACGATCTTGAAGTGCAAGGTCTACTGAAAATGTATTGACTTGGATCAACATGTTAACCGCACTAACTGTAGTGCCCTAAGCTTAACTAGTTCTCTCATGCATGCTTTGCTAGGGAGATATTTCTCTTGATCACCTAAACACGTAATTCATAATTTAAACTTCACATTGGTCATATATGGGAGCCAAGGAGGTCTATTGGATCCCTAAGGCCGCTAGGTGACTTAACACAGACTTCTGGCTCTAGTTTGCTATGTTCTAACTCCTCGAGTCTTTGTCTGGGAGCACTAGGATTTAGACGCTCTGACCATCGCTCACAATCCTAAGGTGCTCAGTCTTCTAAATGCATCCTGACCTAGGCCATCGTCTAGTCAACCTAACTATAACACCCTAACTTTATGCAGATAAACACACTCTACATAGAGAACACACAATCAAACACCTGGAGCTAAAACATGCTATATAATGCACACATACACGCAAACAAGCTCTACGGGGAGATAACATCCATCAATCACCCGGAGCACAGATCACTATAGTCCATCCTCCTTTCTAAGACGGTGAAAAGCATATAAAACAACATTCATCACAAATCTCATCATATGGGTATTTTGGTAATTTCTTACATCATGCATAACATACTCATCCGGTTCGTATTTTAGTCATGCATATTCTCTTTCTAGTTTTGCATAATACATAAAAGAACATGCTTCTTAGAAATCTCAACCTAGGGACATGACGATAATTTTATCATAATATGCATACAATACATACTCATCCAAAAACGCTTTTCCGAAGTCCTTAACATAAATTTTCTAACCACCTAAGATAAGGAATGGCTGCATGCTAGCTCGTTCTAGTGATCCGTACAAGTATTACTTACCTAAAGTCTGTGTGGTTAGTTACCTGGATAACACGTGCCTTCCTGAGCTAGGTTTTTAGCGAGAAACTCCAAATTCCTAAAACTTGTATGTTAGGTCCTAATTCAAATCAAAACAGGATTAGTATCCAAATCGGGATAAAAAACAATAGAACTAGACAAAACACACCTTGCACGCATCTCCATTGGGAGTATAGGTTTACCACGCGCGAGTACCACATGCTTCTTGAAGAAGAGTCGTGCTGCGCTCGCGACACGCGGAGATAATGGGTCGAGTCAAGTGGGTCACACGCAGGTGCTCGGATACAGGTAGCAGGTCGCGGTGAACTGGCCTGCCTTCGAACCCTATGCGACGCAGATTAAATTTGATTTTTCCTTGGTCAACTTGCGCTTGACATGTGTCTGTAGCCACCCCTGACGCATTCCTGTCTCCCGTGTTTGACACGTGTCCCAATGGATGAGTGATGCCTGTCCTTTCGACGCGTGGATATTTAATCCATATTTAGAACCATAATTTTCTCTTAATTTTTAGTAAAAAAATAATTGAGTCAAAATCTTCCATTTTCTTGATAATCATCCGAACATCATCTTTCTGTTCGAATCGACTCTAACTTCCTTCACAAACATCATCTTTCTGTTCGAATCGACTCTAACTTCCTTCACAAACATCATCTTTCTGTTCGAATCGACTCTAACTTCCTTCACAAACATCATCTTTCTGTTCCAATCGACTCTAACTTCCTTCACAAAACTTGTGTGAGATCTCTTCAGTATCAACATATTAAAAATTCATAACTTAATTCTAATAAAAGTTCTCGAATTTTAAGGAAAACCTGTATTTTATTGATGATCGTCGACTCTGACTTCCTTAATAAAACTTATGTGAGATCTTATACTTACCTTCGATTATTCCTCGGTTCCATTTGAACAAATCAAAAGTCCATAAGGGTTTTTCCAATGCCCCTATAAATAATCCTAAACCCCGTTTCCTTTTCCTATCTATTTTTCGGTAAGGGTCAAAATGACCGATTTACCCCTCAAGTTGACTTTGATTTATTTTTTTAAATTTTTCACTATTTTCTTTTATATTTTCTTGAGTTCTTAGAATTTTTCTCTTCTACTTTATCTTAAATTTCGGAGGCCCTCAATAAAATCTCAAAAGTTCAACTTTAAAAGAAAAAAAAATCAAAATTTTAATTTCTGGTAGAGGCTCGAGTGTTACAGATATCATATATGCCTTCTAATTGTTACACATTAGATATGATGTCAATTTCCATCTTATTTTTAAAAAGGGAATATAGATACGATAGGAGCGTGAAAAAATCGTACAATTTTATGAAACCGTGTGTTATGGCTCGAATCAGAGTGAATTGAAATATAGAGCTCACCGAGCTCTTTGGTTAAAACTATGGATTTGGTAGTTTTAATTTTCAAAATCCATGTCTTGGGATGAAAGTCTATTACTAAAAACAAAAAATAAGAAAAAGACAAAGGCAATAGTTTAGGAGGATGGTAGTGGACATGAGAAGACAAAGGAGAGAGCTTTTGAAGTACATGTGAATAAAGTATGAGTCGTCACAAAGTAACCACAAAAGGATATGGACATGAGACACAACCTTTCACTTCATAACACTTCACATCAAACATCATGTTCATGGAACTTTTTCTATAAAATATATATATATGTATATATATATATTAAATATGACTTATCATCCAAAAGACACAAATTTGGAATAGTTACGAGATGTTAGGAAATTTTTTTTATAGGTTTTTATGAACTCGGATACTCCTTTGAGGGTGGTGGACAGCTTAAGAAAAACATGTTACTGACGAAGATACTCGTGTTTTAAACGGTGTCAATAACGAATCAATGAAATTTTTTAGATATATTACTCAAAAGAATTATAAATAGAGAATGTTGTAAGGTTGTTACAAGAAATGAAAAATTACATATATTAGTCTTTTCTTAGATTTAACTATAAATAAACGAGATCATATTTTTTATTTTTAAATCATTTAATATTGGACCAAAAAAGATTTTCGAGATAAAGAATAAACAAATCGAATTTAGTCTAGTTAGCCAATTTATTGGTGAAGAAGAACAACCATTATCTTCATGAGTAAATTAAATAGATTGAACTAAGAAGATCAACACTAATCCCATTAAAACTATTAGTGATATGAACCAAGACATCAATCATTCCGTATAAATTGAAGAAGATGTGAAGAAAATGTTGTTCAAATTATCACAAGATGTTACAATTTATGCCACATTAAAAAAAGAATAAACCTTTAATTATTCTTGGATAGTTATAAGTTTTGGGTGGATGATAATCTAGAATATTCTTTAATGTATTTTAAGACTTTTATTTACCTAGTGATTAATTATGGTCATAAAATATGAAGGTTACCACTCTTGATATGCCTAATAGAGGGTAAAGAGTTTTCATTTTAAACCTATATAAAGTCATGTAATTAGATTGCATGTTTAAAATCATTCAAGCTTGACATGACCCATATTACTTATGGAGTGATTGACCCATATTACTTATGGAGTGATTCAAATCTTAAGCAAGTGTTATTGCCTTGAAATATTCGATTAACAAAGTAATTCGAGTCTTAATTTCCCTTGAAGTCATTCCTTATCATTAGGGTTAAAGTGTTCTTACCTTTACCAATGACTAAGTTTATTTGCAATTCTATATAGTTTAGATTGCATCTTTAGAATTATTCAAGTTGGACATAATTGATCTTATAGAGTGATTTAAATCTCAAACAAGTGTTCTTATCTTAAGATATTCAATTAACAAAGTAGTTCAAATCTTACTTCCCTTACCGTATGATTTATTATCATTTGGTATTAGAGCTTTCTTTTAGGCTAATTCCTTATAATTTGGTATCAAAACTTTTTTTTTTTGAATGGATTCATTATCAATTATTCTTAGATGAAAGAATAAATAGACATATACTTCAATTGAATTAAAATTTTAATCCAATTTCTAAAAAAAAAAAAAAAAAAAAAAAAAAAAAAAAAAAAAATCGAATCCCTATAATTCATCATTTTCCCTATTATAAATGCAATATATGAAGAAGAAAGAAACAAATAGCTTCTCAATCAATAAATTTTGGGAATTGCTATTAGCAGCTAGAAGTTTTTTCTTATACAATATTACAGGAAGGAGATTCGTAAATTTCTTATACAAAATTACATAATAAATACGTATAACTTAAGGGAATGTGTAGGGAATAACAACACTATCAAAGTCTGATCATCACCTGAATTAGCCACATAGTAATACAACTAGGAATACCCACTACACTACAGAGCACCATTTTCCAGAACTCCATACAATCTGATATTCCAAAACACAAGTATAAAGAATATGAAGCAAATATCCAAAGAATTTCAATTCCACAATTAAACTAACTTTCAGAACTTACTTTCTATTCTGCAGATTTCATCTGATACTCCTCCATTTCTTTCAGCCAGAGATCTGCAAATTCGCAATTCTTCCAAGCTTCAAACCATGGTCCACCACGAGTGTAATGGATTGCTTTAGGGAGAGTGGTTAAATCACCCTCTACACTCTTGTTATGGCCCTCAAGAAAGTTCCAAACAAATGGGACTGACCCAATTTCATCGTCCTCAAGCCACTGGAATCTATGAAGAAATGCACCAGTTTGAGTGTTGACAGTCTCAGGTGTCAACTCTTTGTTCTTTGGATGCCCACAGTTGTACAAAACCATTGAAGACCAGTTCTTCCTTGGGTATACAGTTTGTACTGCACCATCCATTTTTGTAGTTTCTTTTGGTGTGTAATCATGGTGGACACACATAACTGCAAACTTATTGTCAATCAAGTCTCTTAGTTCCTTAATGTCAGCTAGATACAGAAAATCACAATCAACAAACATTGCCCATCCTTTGTAATTCGCCAAATATGGAGTTAAGAATCGGGAAAATGAGAACTCTGTGCTTTCAAGTTGTCCTCTCTCACGCCAATAGACACCATTCGTTCTTAGATCTGCCTGCTTGATTGGTATGATTTCAACGGGAATTGAAGATCGCTTCAAGATGGAATGGCGACAGACCTCATAAGCAAGATCTTCACGAACATCATAGCCCACAAAGATCTTAAATGGTTGCTCCACCTCTCCAATAGCAGGAAGAGTCTCTCCATTACAAGAACCCATTGGAAGCAGATGGTTTGGACACTAAGTTTTCAGATTCAATACACTGCAAAGCTGAAATTGTAATGAATCAACTAAATTTCAGCGGCCGTACGATCAAGGATATCGAAATTCGACAGTAAACTAAAACTCTTTCTTTCAATCACCATCATTAGATACAAATTTTCATTCCAGGAAATCAAACTATTCATATCCATTCTGGTTATACGACACTGCAAGATTCTAACGCAAGATTCACGCTCCAACATCATTCTCCTCATAAGAAAATCTCAAATACCATAGGTTATATACATTCTCATCACAAAAGAAAAAAAAAAAAAAAAAATCCGCCAGAGAAGCGGTTATCTTCAAGATTGCAAAACAAAAAACCGAGAGATTCAATACACTGCAAAGCTGAAATCGTATTAAATCAACCAAATTTCAGCGGATATCGAAATTCGACAGTAAACTAAAACTATTTCTTTCAATCACCATCACTAGACCCAAACTTTCATTCCAGGAAACCAAACTATCAATATCCATTCTGATTAAACGACACTGCAAGATTCTAACACAAGATTCACGCTCCAACATCATTCTCCTTACAAGAAAATCTCAAATACAATAGGTCATATACATTCTCAACACAAAAGAAAAAACAAATCAAAATCCGCCAGAGAAGCGGTAATCTTCAAGATTGCAAAACAAAAGGAACCGAGAGATTCAATTCGAGCAATGAAAAATAAACAAGTGAATCCAGAGAATCAGAGATATATAACAAGCAAGAAGGATCCAAATGGCAAAGTATGTTCGAGAAACCGAAGAGGACAAATCAAACACAAAGAAGTGAAAAATGCATCAGATCTAATAGTATTGCGGACAGAAATCAGAAAAATGTAGGGATCAAAAGATGGAGAGAAGTGTTACCAAGAAGGAGGCGAGTGCAGATCTTGAAGAGAGGAAGAAAACAGTCAAATCGATTAGGCGTTCGCTCTGATATTTGTAGATTCGAGGAGGAAATCTTGGCCGAAGAAATGTAGGGAGCGTTCTAAATTGTCTGCAAGAGAGAAGAATGAGCAGGTACACTCCTTGCAATGGAAGTCGGGGATTCCGGGGGAGATGATATAGGGGCACGTGTTCACTATATATATATATTATTTATTTATTTATTTATTTTAATTTTTCTTTAATTTTTTAAAAAATTAAAATTAATTTTTTTTCTCTATTTATATCGAATTGCCACCAATGAATTTTTCCATATTTTTAAATATATATTTTTTTGAAAAAAAAAATATTCATTTAAAAGAGTTTTATAATGAACCATTTCCATTTTTAATATAATTTATATAAAAAAAATACAATACCTCATAACAAATTCAATAATATTTTATAAGTTAAAATGTAATATAATGTTAGAACATGGAAACTCCAATTATTGATTTATTTTAATTTATGTATTTGAATAAAAAATATTTTCTCTAATGGTTATGAGAAATTATCTAGACATTTATTTTTCTAAATTTGATTAATTTTTTCGCTATAAATAGCCAAGTCTAAGAATATGAATTAATTTTACACCAATTGAAAATGATCTAATTGCATTAGTTTGTAATTCTTATATGTAGTTTAAAATTGAACGTTTAAAAGCGTGTTTAAGCTTTAGAGAAATAAATAGCCAAAGGGGTTCTAACGCCAATGAATTTTTGTGAGTTGGCTCAAGAACCCCTTTAGTTCGTTGACTTTTGACACACGAATATATGACTGATTCAGTTATGTTATAAAACTCTTGAGAATTGATTTGAATTATCCTAGACCTTCAAAAACGATAAGGAATCAATCCAATGAAAAATTTTGGAACGGATTACCTTGATGATAAAGTTCAAGAGTAAGAAAACCTCGTCTCTAAACTCGTGATTCGAATAACTCCATAAGATAGCTTGATCAAGACTACGTGAATGACTCTACCATGTAAATCTAAACACAAGAAATGCAAAATAACAAGCTCATGGCTTAAGAAGCATACTATGCAACTTTCATTTTAATCTCCAAAATTTTTATATTGAAGTAACAACATGAACGACGATTTATAGCCTTTGAAAATAAATCTTACAGTAAAAATGGTCAATTGAAAGGTTGTAGCTCTCGTGCCCATCAATAGACCACTAACCAATCGTAACTTAAAACCTTAAAAATAATACTTTAAACTTGAAAAAGAGAATGAATCCTTCCTAAATTCAAACATATATAATACAATTATGTCATCCATCACAGAATTTTTGTGGCATGATTAAAACATCTTATTTCGTATCAAATTAGATCAACTCGAAGGAATAGCAAAGAAAAAAAAATACCCTTGTGGCCGATTACCACAAAAACAAGAACTTTAACACTTCTTTAATGTTTTGAAACACTCCACCATTTTTATGATTGATCAACTTGAATAATTCTAGGTATGTGTCCTACAATGGGCAAAAGAGACTTTAAATAGCAAAGGTAAGACTAAAACCTCAATATTTTTAATAATAATTTGTACCTCGTCCAATATTTAAAAATAAAATCTAAGATTATTAGTGTAGTCTTGAACCATATATAGTTGAAGAACGAAATGATCATGTTCATGTAATAACTTATAGAGTCAATAATGTATGAACAAAGTTGAATATCTAGATAGGTAACACAATTGATACAACACACTTTGTAAAAGTTACAAATAATTTGTGCAACCTACTTATTTATAGCTTGTTCAATTGTTACACGTAGTAAAACTATATATGGTCATATAAATGACTATTTACAGTAAAAACCTGGTAGAACTATATATGTTAAATAGGTTATATGCGGTAAAACTATATATAATAAACTGAACCATATATATACTTCTTAGGCCGTACTTTGAAAATATAATTTTCTATATTCTTTGTATTCTCTCTTGCTGTACATACCTGAAATCATTAATATAAACCTTTAACTAATATTTTTCCTTGCATTTTCTTTCTCTTATTCTTTGTGTTCATCTAGATTGAGTATGTGCGTTGTTGTGCGATCCTAACAACTGGTATATGAGATAGGCGAGATTCACCACTATCTATGAAGATGGAAAGCTCAAAGATTGGAATTGAGAAGCTTGATGGATTCAAATTTTGTTTCTGAAAGATGCAAATTGAAGATTATCTACACCAGAAAGATCTTCACGACCCTCTGTTAGGGGTGAAGCCAGATACCATGACCATAAAGCAATGGAAGCTCAAGAATCATCAAGCCCTAAGATTGACCCGATTGACGCTGTTCAGAAATGTGACGTTTAACATCATCAAGGAGAAGACAATGCCAGATCTGTTGAAAGCGCTGTCGAACAAGTACGAAAAATCATCGACTATGAACAAGGTGTATTTGATACGCAGATTGTTCAATCTACAAATGTCTGAAAATGGATCTATTGCTGATCATATAAATGAATTCAATATGATTGTAAGTCAACTGAGTTCGATAGAAATTAATTTGAAGATGAAATTAAAGCATTGATTTTGATGTCATCTTTATCCGAGTCGTGAGATATTATTGTTGCCGCGATTAGCCATTCCCAAGGATTTAAGAAACTAAAGTTCGAAGAAATCCAAAATGTAGTTCTTACGGAAACTATTTCAAATGAGAAATTGGGGATTCATCTGGTATTGTTGTCAGTATTGACCAAAGGGAAGAAGTAAATTGAAGGGCCCAAATAAATGTCTATCAAAATCAAAGAACCATGAAATTTTCTAAACAGACCAAACGTAACGTTAGAGTTGTGGAGAAAAGGGTCCGTTTCAGGCAGATTGTAGAAGAACAAAGAGGAAACAGAATCACAAATCGGAAGATGATAATGATTCTATAAATTCAGCCGAAGGCAATGGGGATGCTCCAATCTACAGTGTGGATAGTCCGACTGAATCCTGTATTTTGGATTCAAGTGCATCTTTTCATTCGTCTCCAAATAAGAAACTGTTTCAGAATTTCAAGTCTAGAAATTTCGAGAAGACGTATCTTGCCAACAACAAAGCTTTGGAGATTGAAGGAAAGAGGGATGTCTTCATAAAAACTCAGGCAGAAAATCAGTGGACATTAAATGATGTCAGATATATTCCTAGTCTCGAGAAGAACTTGATCTCTATTGGTCAGTTGCATAGCACAGGTTATGCAGTAGAGTTCAGGAAGAGTTCGTGAATGGAGCTATAGTGGTAGCACGTGACACAAAATTTGGAACCTTATATACCACTGCAGGGTGTGCAAACATGATTTTTGTTGGTGAGAGTGCTTCAAATTCAAAGAACCGAAGATGTTGGTTGCGAAAGAAGTTTTGGAAGGTATGAAATCTGTTGATATGAGTCATTGTGAGAGGTGCGATATGGACAAGCATAAATGAGTTAGCTTTACAAGGGCTGCTAAAGAACGGAAAAAAAGTGTGGTTGAAAATAGTCCATACATTTGGAGACTATCTCTAGTTCCATTACTTGGTGGATCAAAGTTCTCGGTAAAGCAAGACAAAATGGTATTGTGAAAAGATGAACAGAACATTGAATGAGCAGGCAAGGAGTATGATGATTCATTCTGGATTGCCAAAGACATTTTGGGTCTGTACGGTAAATACAACAACCTATTTGATCAATAGAGGGCCGTCAGTACCCTTGGGGTTGAAGTTGCCAGAAGAGGTATGGACATGAAAAGAACTCAAGTACTCTCACTTTAGAACTTTTGGCTGCAATGCGTATGTTCGTGTTGATCCATAAAAGATTGGCAAGGTTGACGTTGAGGCTATGAAGTGCTACTTCATAGGATATGATTATGATATGTTCGGGTACATGTTTTGGGATGACAAGAACAGAAAAATTCGAAGACAATGTGACGTGACTTTTGATTAAAATGTCCTGTACAAGGACAAATAAAAGAAAGGTTCAGGGTCAATGAAGCCAGTGAGAGCTGAAGTTGAGTTGCGGAAAAATTCACCTAGTGATGTTGTAGCAGATACTCAAGAAACTTCTGAGACGGTTGTTGAGGAACAAAAGGTGGATCAAGTGACACTTGAGTAGGCGTTGAGAAGATCATCCAGAACTATCAGAGTACCAGATAGGTATGTACCTTCATTACACTATCTGTTGCTGACGAAACCAGAGTTCTTTGATGATGCCCTATAGTTAAAGGATACAACCAAGTGGGAGCAAGACATGGATGATGAGATGAGTTGGATATCTAGACATTAGAATTGTGTTATTGGAAGACGTGGGTATTTTACATTTTCCTTTTATTTTATTGAATGATATTAAATCTGTTACCATTAGTTACCTCTAAATTAGAAATTAAATGACAATAAATTTATTGAGTTTTACCCCTATTTTGAGAGAAAAAATAGAAGATTAAAAAAAATTGTGAAAAAAAAAGTAAGGTAGGGGAGGATTGTGAACATAATTAAAAGAAAACAAATGGGAATGGGAACTTAGAGTGAGAGGAAATGTTAAAAGAGTTTTAAATGGATGGCATGAAAATAATATGATAACAAATAATATTTGGATGGAATGATCCGAGCGCATGAGAAATAATATTGATATATTTTTAATTTAAATTTTACTACCAAACACAATTTAGAAACAATGAAAACATAGAATTTGATTTTTACTGAGGCCATTTTAGAGCCGTATTTCACATTGTTAGTTGGATTATTAATTAAAATGTGAAATACTAACGAAAGGTGATGAACGATGCGATATGAAGCGAACCCCGGCAACCTTTGGAGCAGCTCCCGAAGAATGAGAGCTTACGTTAGCTAAATGAGGGAGTATTCGGCTAAGGCCAACCAAGGAAGTGGCCTTACTATAGGATAGGCTAAAAATTGTATGAGTTATGATGATGTATGAGCTGTATGATGTCGTATACTAATATATGATGATGCATGAGTATATAATGATGTGTGAGTTATGATGATGTTTGAGCTGTATTGTATGATGTCCTATACTAGTATATGATGATGTATGAGTATATGATGATGTGTAAGTTATGATGATGTATGAGTTATGATGCTTTATGATGTGCGTAGTATATATATTTCGATGAATGACGTACTTGATATGCTTGATGCACTTTATGACAATATGATGAGTATGATGATTGCATGACGTTTACCTTAATATGATGATGTTTTCCATATTGAGCATGTTATATGATCATGATTGTCATATTGCATCATGTCGTTAGATCGACATAGGACACCACCCTAAGAACATGAAAATGATATTAATACAAATATCTACTGTGTTACTTAATGTAACAAAGAGATGAGCATAGAGAGTTGTGTCAGAAAAGATGATAAGATGGACGTTAGAGGGACCTCATGCATATTGTATGTTCATATGCATAGGGATACTTCCCCTAAATATGATGAGTGCGGACGCGCATAATATGATGATGAGTGCGAATGCGCACAGTATGCAAGTAGGGTGTTCATGAGGTGCATGACACTATGGGGTTCTGCTGACCTCTGGACGTCGCTACAGATTAGCTTGACTAGAGGGTCCAGGGGGTGTGCGAGCGCCTTGGGGATTCACACTCGCATGTGTTGGTCGTGTGTAGGGAATTACTACACATCCAATTTATCCGAGACTGGAGGCCACCCCTAGATGAGCTAGAGATAAGTCCCTAAATCATGATTGCATGTGTATGCATTTGCATGGCCCCTATAGTGGGGTCACTTACTGAGTATTCTTCGAAATACTCTGTGTGCCACATCATTTTTCAGGTAAAGACAATGCGCACTTGTATGGAGGACAGCGACATCGCGAGTAGAGATTGTGGCTGCATAGGGTAGATTCATATTTAAATTCCTAGTCTTAGGTTAGAATAGGTTGTTTTGCATTTCATCGTTATGAATTATTTTGTGTTTATTTTTATTTTTTTTCAATTTCAGCATTTCGTATTTAAACACGTAAGACCATGACTGTGTTTTCCAAGAGAAGAAGATATTTTAAGTGTTTTCAGAGTTTATGTTATAAATAATGTTCATTTTAAGAGTTATATTTCCGCATTTGAGATGAGCATGAGACGTTAATAATATACTATTTAAACTTCTAAAGTAGCTTGTATTTTCTTAATTATTTAATATCAAATTTTATTAAGAACATTTTAATTACTCTATACCTATTTAATTATATTAGCAACTAAATTAAAACTTTATTTTTCAATATTACTGTCTAATGTAAAAATGTTTATTTATTTTCAATTTTTATCAATAAATTAATTAATATAAAAATGTATTAAATAATTCTCGTTTAATTAATTAATTAGAATTCTCATCAACCAAAGTTAGAACATACACATATTATATTAAAACTGCAACGGTCCAAGTCCACACTAGATATTGTCCTTTTTAGACTTCTCTTTCAAAGTTCCTCTTAAGATTTTTTAAAATGTGTGTGCTAGAGAGATGTTTTTACACTCTTATAAATAATGATTCGTTTTTCTCATAAGATCACACAAAAATATAATTTTAAATTATTTAAAGATATTAAACAGTTTTAACATTTATATATAATTATTTAATTTTGGTTTCCATTAGTAAATCAAATATATACATTTAAAATATTAATTATGATGCATATTGAAACACAAACTTTAATTATCTCAAACATTTAAAATACATTTTTGCTCACAATGCATATATTTATTTTATTTTTATATAATTCCATTCATTTTTTTAATTATTTTATTTGTTTGGATTGAATTATAAACTTATATGGATTTAATTGGTTCATAGATTTTCTTAAAATTAAATTTTGTTAAATTGAACCAACTCGAATTTATTATTAATTTTTAAAATACATTTTTGCTCACGATACAAATATACATATTATTTTTTTAATTATTTACTCAGCAACGCCTTAAAACTAATTTTTAAGAAAAATATTTTTAAAAATATATATTTAAATAGAGTCATAAATTTTAATTAAATATTTGAAAACAAATAAATAAATATTTTATGAATTAACCTTTCGTTTTTATTAAAAACAAAAAATTTGACTAAACTACGTAAACAATCCAACCCAACTCTATAGATTTATAATTAGGTTAAGTTGAGTTTATTATTTAACAAAAATTGTTTGGATCGAAAAAAAATTTACTCAACAATTGAACGGAGCCGAAAAAAATCTCATCAGAACACAATCCAACCCACGAACAAATATAACAATAATAAAAAAAAGAAATTAATATTTAATAATAGAGCCTATTAATAGGAAAAAAAAAAAGAAATGGTAAAACCAAGATCCCAAAATAGAAGGGTAAATAACTTGAAAGCCACTAACTCTCCGATAATAACGCACCCATCCAACACTCCATTTCGCATATAAAAAAAAGAAATTATCACAACAAAAAAATAAATAAATAATAAAATAAAATAAAATAAATTCAAGAAATGGAGCTTTGGGGGCGAATTTCACCTGCACCACATGGCTTACTAGCCCTCTCCCTCCTCCTCCTCCTCCTCCAAGCCATCCCAAAGGCTGTAGCCGACACCGAGCTAGCCAGCACCTTGGTCGACCACGGCGGCCAAATGCTCAAAGGCAACCTGGACCTCTCAATAGTCTTCTACGGCCAATTCGGGCGCGTCCAAAAGAACGCAATAAGAGCCTTTCTAAAGTCATTAAACCACAACGCGGCAGCCGGGGCTGAACCATCGGTCTCCTCATGGTGGCACATGGTTAGCAGCTACATACACAACGATAAAGACATTAAAGTCAAAGTGGTCCAGCAATACGTGGATCCAAATTACGAACATGGGAAAGTAATGACACGTGATTTCATTAAAATCTTAGTCGAGAAGGCTTTGGTTGGGTTGCCACATGCTGTCCCCGTGATCGTGGCAGCCCGGGACGTGACGGTGGAAGGGCTTTGCATCGGGCGGTGCTCCGAGCATGGCGAAATTGATGGGAAGCCTTATGTGATCCTTGGCAACCCGGAGACGGAGTGTCCTGGTGTTTGCGCTTGGCCGTTTCATAAAGCGGACTATGGGCCTGCTGGGCCTGTGCTGAAGCCACCGAGTGGGGACATTGGGGCTGATGCTATGGTTATTTCATTGGCTTCTGGGTTGGCTTCTGTAGTGTCTAACCCGTTTAGGACAGGGTTGTTTAAGCTTGGGCATAAGGGTGCGGTAATTGAGGCCACTACTGCTTGTCCTGGGATGTTTGGGACTGGGGCTGCGCCTGGGTATACTGGGAAGGTGGCTGTGGATATCCCGACTGGTGGGGCTTATAATGCTGTTGGGTTTAAGGGGAAGAAGTTTCTTCTTCCGGCTCTTTGGGATCCTAAGACGGAGTCTTGCTGGACTGTTATGTAAATTGCCATGAATTATTTTTGTTCTTGTTCTTTTTTTTTTTTTTTTTTTTTTTTTTTTTTAATATTCTTTGTTTCATTGGCATTGGAACATTCAAAAAAATTGAAATAAAAACTACACATTTCTCACAGATCTTTTGTGTTCTTGTTCTCTTACATTTTCAAGAGACTAGCTCCTTCGGGCTAATCCAATTTCTAGGAACATTAAGATCTAGACCTCTTATCACTACTCACAATCATGGGTGCTCGGTTTATTAAAAAAATGTATTGACCTAGGTCAACGCAAAACTGGCCTAATCTTGACTTAATTTTCTCACACTAGGAAGATAATCCTATGGATCACATCATCATGCAAGCTTTAAAGAGATCACAATTCTCATGGAAAATGGGCTCTCCAACAACATTGAAAATTCGGCGAGAGTCACTCCACCGACTAGACACTTAGAGGAGCTCTTGTGTTAACCACTTTCATTCCTCTAATTTCTTGACCGACAGTATCTTGACTTAACTTTCAAAGGGTTGTGGTACCAGACCGATGATTTGCGCGATAGTTGAGTGAGAAGTGAGAAAGAGAAATTCATGGAAAGTTACAATCCCCACACGTCTTCATCAACGTTTTTTTAACCGAAAGATCGAGAGATAACGATCGAGACTTTGGGCTATCTGGACACATACTTCGTGAAATGGTTCATGGGGCAATTAGATCAAGTTGGTAAGACCATCGATCTTTATTTGTCTATTAGTTCATAGTTCTTCGCAAATCATTTAAAATAACATTCATCTCAAGATCTCATCTAAGGGGCATTTTGGTAACTTTTTACGTTATACGTAACATTCTCATCCATATTGTTCTTCTACAGATGTATATTCTAACCAGGTAAGCTATGCTTGCATGCTAACATGTCAGTGATCCCTACCAATATTACTGAAGAAAGTTTGAAAGGTTACTTGGGTGAAGCGTGCCTGAAAGGTTACTTGGGTGAAGCGTGCCTTCTGAAGCTCATTTTTCACGGGCTAAATACTTAAAAAAAAAATTACAAAATTACAAAATTTAAATTCCTGTGTAACAACGTAAAAAAAAATGATAATAAAAAATTAAAAATAGTAACCACTCACAACTTCTCTTTCTTTTTATGTGTAATATGAATGATATGGTATGATTGAAATGCAAAACGACAAACTAGTGTTATATGAACATGACTCTCTACAATGGTATGATATTGTCTACTTTGAGTATAAGCTCTCATGGCTTTGCTTTGACCTTTCTCAAAAGATCTCATACCAATGGAGACAGTATTCTTTGATTATAAACCCATGATCATTCCTTAAATTAGCCGATGTGGGACTTTCATCCATCAACTAGCATGAGATTCAACTCCGGGCACACACGTGGAAGATATGATAAATTATATGAAAAATTATATATTAAATTATATGATATGATGGAAGAAGCTAGCGAGGTTGTATTATGTGATAATGAAAATGGAAAAATGTTGGGACCTCATGCATTATTGTGTGCTCATGCATTGGGAGATATCTCTTCTCCTTCACGATAGTACGGACGCATACACTACGAGGCAGGGAAACAATCATTATGTTCATCATAAGGTTGTCGTGATGGTCGCTATTTCTAATAGGTGTCCGACATCAACCGCTACTAGAGAATGCTCGCACGACTAGAAAGGCGGCAAGAAGGTGTGCAAACCGACTGATGGGTCCATACTCGCACGTGTGAACCATATGTAGGAAAATTAAGTACACATCTAAATTGACCGTTTAGGATAGCCGCCGTAGGAAAATAAAATGTTATGATAGATCCATTCATGAAATTTTATGTGTTTGCATTAACCTCGATAGGGGGTCGCTTACTTAGTATTTCTTAAAATACTCAAGTCATGTGCTACTCTATTTTTTCATGTACAGGCAACACTCCTCTTATAGTTGACCGTGACATCGCAACTAGGAGACCGTGACACATGCATATGGTAGTTGCATTTATTTTCTTAGACTTATATTAGAATATGATTTTTTTTTTTAATTTTAACGCTTATTTATTTAATTTAGTATTTCATTGTGTCGTTTTAAAGATATTTTCGAACACGTAAGTCCACGACAATGTTTTAAAGATGAAGTTTTAAATGTTTAATTCTACATGCGAGTATAGATGATGATGACGATAGTAAATAAAAATTTAGAGTCATTACAAATATACTATCAACCAACTCTTAAAAAACAAGAGAAAAAAATACTAATTAATTACGACTTTATAAACTATATTCTCTAACTAATTACAGTTATACACCAAAATATATTTCACAGATTTAGTTAGATGAGTTGAAATTCAGACCACTTTTATATATTTCAATTATTTAATGTATTTACTTTTAATGTCTAATTATTTCTTATTTTAGAAGCAAAAGATTTAATCGTACTTTTTTATACTTACGTCAGTAATAATGGCATGCGACTCGATCCGTCGATAAGCTAATTATTACAAGAGGCAATTAAGCAAAACATCTTCAATGATTGGAGAGATAATAGGCTAGTCACTATTTGGCCCATGTTCATTCAATTGGGCCTTCTAACTATTTGGCCCATGTTCATTCCATTGGGCCTTCTAACTATTCGGCCCATGTTCATTCCATTGGGCCTTCTAACTATTCGGCCCATGTTCATGTTTTTTTTTTTTAAAGATCAAAATATTATATTCATACGTAGCCCAAAATTTCTTAGAGGTGTTCATATGATTCGATAACCGGATTTATCTAGATTATCCAACTCAAATCATAGATTTGTTTTTTTCAGTTTGAATTTGTTTGAATTTTTAGAAACCAGAAAATTCAATATTGTTTGCCCATTGACAATTTTTGTTGGGTCAATCCGACCAACCTAAAAATAGGGGTACAACCCGGCTCAACCTTATCCCACCCTACCCTAATTTTAAAAAGGTTAAATATTTACGTTTATATTAATGAGAAGTTATACATTATGAAAATTTTTAGTTATTAATATAACATGTACGGTAGATAAATAGGATTTTCTTAAATAGTTTTTTTATAAATAAAAAAAAAATCGAACAACCCAACTTACCCCAACCTCAAATTTTTATTTAGTTCGAAAGATTTTTTCTATTTTTGGGATGTGTGTTGGGTAGTAATTCAAAAATTAGATAAGTTTAAAATGTATCTTTTAATATATTTATAAACCATAAAATATGACATGTTCTAAATATGAGGAATAAGAATAAAGTATTTAAATAAGTTTTTTTTAAAAAAATTAATTAAAAAAAAATAAAAAAAACTTTGCAACTCTTACATAGCTGTTCTCGAATCTTTGCAGAGGAATATATGCTTTTTTATAAATATATATAAGAAAAAAGAATATCTCAAACCCCATTTTGTATTAAAGAGATAAATAGAGAAAATAATAATAATAATAAGAGAGATAAGTTAGAAAATAAAGTAAAATGTTGAATAACATTAATAAAAAGATGCATTAATTTTCTCTATAAAGGAATTGTTAAGAATCACGGATCCCTACAATAATATGATATTGTCTACGTTGAGCATAAGCCCCCATGACTTTGGGTTGGGCTTCCCCAAAAGACCTTATACCAATGGAGATGTAATCTTTTACCTATAAACGCATGATCATTCCCTAAATTAGTCTAGGAGAACAATCTTCAACAGGAATTATCTCTAAATCATATTTAATCTAAATGAGAACAAAAAAAATGCGGAAGGAATTCGTGTTAGTATGTGGGGATAGTTTTTACTCTTAATAGCGAGGAGTCAGTAACATGACCATATCACATGAGAATGTCATGTCCATCAACAGTCAATCTAAATTTTGAATTCTAAAAACGAGGTGTTACAGTTTCTCGTAACTTAACTCACAAAATATTAAATTTAATCTATACAATAAAAAATATTTAATTTTATAAGTCGTGTTGTTTTTGTTAATGTGCGACTCTTTTATGTTTTTAAGGTACATTTGTTATTGTGAAATTATTTCAAAACATATCATAGGAGGACCAAATAGTCTTCAAGGCTCCTCCGACCGATCCGATCGAGTAATGTATACTCTTTATAGAAAATGGTTGTCTATAATGATCTCGAGACTCTAATTGTAATATTTAAACTAAAGATTATGTCGTAGATTTTTTTTTTTAATTATTAAAAACTACGTGGCTTTAAAAAATTATGTTTTCTGAAAGTTATGAAATATATTAATTTATTAAGTTTTTTTAATAAAAATTAGAAAAATTTAAAATAACTATTTTTTTTAAAGAATAATAAACGAGAGAAAATTACTAACAGGAATACGATTCTAGTAAATTTTCAAGGAATACACTCAATCTCCGCAAAAATAAATGAAGAATTACTAACGGGCATCCGATTCTCGCAAATTTTCAAGGAATACCCTCAACCCCTACAAAAATAAATGAAGAATTTAACAAAAACGAGAGACGTTAAATATAATAGTTGACGGAAATGGAAATAGAGAGTTTCTTTGATTAGTATTTTTAAATAATTTATTAAATTTTATAAAAATATTTATTTAATGTTTTCAGGTCTGGATCCGCCCTGGCAATGAGGCCTGATCCATGCTCAACATTTTGACCTGGCCACATTGCCACGCTGGCAAATATATTAGTTGATTTGATATCCCCATCCAGGTTAGACTAATCAAGATATTCTTTTTTTTTTAAATAAAAAAATATCATGTGATTGTATCAATTAAAATATAATATAATAATTACACGAATGTATCCTTAAACTTTTATAAATAATTTAATTTAGACCAATAATACCAATGACTTTTTTATTTATTTAAATGATTTTTAATTAAATTATTATTAAATAAAAGAAAGAAAGAAAAAATATATATAAACATTTATTAACAAGTGAAATGCTACCGCTACAAGCACATCTTTACCCATCTCTATCTTTATTTAGATATATATAATTATGATGAGAGAACTTTATTCAAAGGGAAGATGGCTTGAGGGTGAAGTTGGCTAGACATGTGATGAGCCAATATCAGTCTGAAAGCTTGAAAATGTATCTGCAAGCTCCATGGCATCTTGAACCCTTAGACGAGTTCCTTGTTGCTCGACGACCCTGGCTGCGATCTTGGCTGCAAACGTTCCCATCTCTTTTAAATCCGACACTCCTTGCAAGATACCGTACAAAATACCAGACGCATACGCATCTCCGGCACCACAAGTGTCGAGAGGTACGCACGGACAAGGTGGTATATACACCGCTTCTCCTTTAACACCTATGTATGAACCTCTGTTCCCATCTGTAACCGACACGAGTGGAACGAAATGACTTAGATATCTTACAGCTGATATCGAGCTTTCCTTGGAGTCGAAATGACATAGAGCTCCTGCTTCTTCGTGGTTTGCAAAAACTATATCGGCATAGTTCCCCACAATTTCCCTGATAGTTCAATTGAAAACGCATTATAATAAGTTCATGGGAAAGAACATGAAAGGAATCACGACTCTCCACAATGGTATGATATTGTCTACTTTGAGTTTAAGCTCTCATGGCTTTGCTTTGAGTTTCTCCAGAAGGCTGTATTCCTTACTTATAAACTTATTATCAACCACCCTTTATGTGAGACTCCTCTCTCAACAATCTTGAACCGCTTAAAGTGAGAAAATTACCAGAAATCATCGAAATGCTTTACAATGCAGGAGACATCTGAAGCAGTGACCGCAACTAGAGCTCCACACCGATGTGCTTCCTCACACGCTTTTTGAATCGTTTTGATTGTATCGGGAAATTCAAATAAATACCCTTCAACTACAAATACATTTGTCTTGCTAATTACACTAGCTAATGCTGGATTATAATTCACAGTGGAAGACGTACCCTGATCATATCAACACATCAAGAACAACCTCAAAAAGTTCAACATTCGATACGAGTTAATATTCGATAAACATTCCGACCATGTTCAAATAAATGCTTACCTGATATGCAAGCATTGTTCGCTGAGCATCGGGAGTAGTAAGAACAATAACGGTTCCTGTTGTCCCATCCTTAACCGGAGGAGAAAGAAAATTGACATTTGCACGTCTTAGTTTCGTCCTATGACACAAATTAAACCATGAGCACATTGAGTTTGATAGCCACTATAAGAAGAATTGATATCTATATAGGGAAGAACAGCAGGCAGACCTGTAGAAGCTGCCCAATGGATCACTCCCTACACTACCAGTCATAGCAACATTGAAAGTAGGGCCTTTCATGGGTCTAATACCCAGCCTTGCCAACGCCACAAGGCTGTTGGAAAGTGATCCCCCTGCAGCCGCCTTATAGCTACGACCGTCCATCGCCCGCAATACTCTCCCTCTTTCCTCATGATTTACAACCTTCCTCGAACCCTTCTCTAATCCCAGTTTCTTGAGAAACTCATCATCTACCATTCCAGAAAAATCTACCTATATAAACAACGTATATCGTGTACAGTGTAAGCTTATAAACTTGACTTAGTAAAATAAGTTACTAACTTATGGAGCAACTATAGGAGAATTGGTAGTTATTACTAAATTGTGGACTAAAAGAGTTGTGAGGCTCGAAGGTGCAGTCAAAAGTGACTCATGTGTCAAACAAAGGGTGTACTTTGTTCGAAGGAAAGGAGTCGAGTCTCGATTAAGGGGAGGTTGTTCGAGGGCTCCGTAAGCCTCAGGGTTGGCTCTATGGTGTACTTTGTTTGAGGGCTCCAGAGAAAGGAGTTGAGTTTCGATTAAGGGGAGGTTGTTCGAGGGCTCCGTAAGCCTCAAGAGAGGCTCTATGATGTACTTTGTTCGAGGGGAAGATTGTTGAGGATTGTTGGGAGGGAGTCCACATGGGCTAATTTAGGGAATGAACATGGGTTGGATTTATAAGTAAAGAAATACATTTCTGCTGATATGAGACATTTGAACAAAGAAGTTGTGAGCCTTGAAGGTGTAATCAAAAGTGACTCAAGGTGTCGAACAAATGGGGTACTTTGTTCGAAGGCTCCAGAGAAACGAGTCAAGCCTCGATTAAGGGGAAGCTGTTCGAAGACTCCGTAGGCCTCAGGAGAGACTCAATGGTGTATTTTGTTCGAGAGAAGGATTGTTGAGGATTGTTAGGAATACATCTTTATCGGTATGAGCAAAGCCATGAGAGCTTGTGATCAAAGTAGACAATATCATACTATTTAAGAGACAAAAACAGGAAATTACCATAGCTTGTCCAAGTCCCAAGACGTCCCAACGGTCGGGCAACCGAGAAGAAGAGGCATTAATATCATGAGGCTCTTCAATTCCCATCACAAATTCCTCATCAGAACCATTCCCTTCCTCGTCTTCCTCTTCTTCCTCGCTCCCACTAGAGAACTCCCCCGCCCCATAGCCGCTAAAAACACGACAAGAATACATACCGTTGAAAGAATCGAACCCTCGAGCCCTGCATCGATGAGCGAAAGAGGAAGAGGAAGAAGGGGGATATGAAGAAGAAGAGAGTAAAGAAAATGAACGAATAGGAGGCAAATTAGGGGAAGAGAGAGGCAGAGAAGGAAAGGCGAAACACAGAGACATAGTGGGAATCGGTTAGCCAATGGATTTGAAGCCAAAAAAGGCAGAACTCAACCCCATGGCCATGGCTCCATTGGAAGAGTAATTTTATAACAAATCCCCGATCTGCGCCCATGCGTGCCGGATTATCCATCCGACACAACGTGGACCATGCCAGATTCCATCAGCTCGGCTGGGGATTATTCGATTTTCTCTGATTTTTCATGACCGTTGGATTGGATGATGAGAGAGAGAGACAGAGACGGAGAGAGAGAGAGATGGGATTTTTTTAGAGTGTCATGGAAATGAGTTTGTTGCTGTGAATGAGACCCATTTCTTTAATATTTCTAGTTTTTTCTGCCACTCGTTTGTTGATTCCAAGATTGATGATGTGAAGCCAAATGGAATGGTGTTATTGGTTGAGCTCTTCCACATTCATATCGTTTTTGTTCCAGAAGTTTCGATTATAATGTTTTCCAACATCTTCCCAAGTTTTTTCTCTTTCTTTTCGGTGTACGTACTCACTGTCTCGCTACTAACGTCTCATGCTCATCTCTTATGTAGAAATATAACTCTTAAAAGAAAACATCATCTATAGTATAAATATCGAAAACATTTAAAACATCATCTTTTTTAGAAAATAGAATCATGGTATGACGTGTTTAAATATGTAATACTAAGACAAAACAACATATTCTAACCTAAGACTAGAAATTTAAATATGAGTCTACCCTATGCACGTGTCATAGTCTCTGCTCGCGATGTCGTCGTCCTTCGTACATGTGCGTCTTGCCTTTGCCTGAAAAATGATGTAGCACACGGCCTGAGTATTTCGAAAAATACTCCGTAAGCGACCCCACTATAGGGGACCATGCAAATGAACACATGCAATCATGCTCTTGGGACCTATCTCTTACTCATCTAGGGGTGATCTCCAGTCTCGAACTACTATGAATGTATAGTACTTCCCTACACACGACCCATACGTGCGAGTGTGAATATCCAAGGGGCTTGCACACCCCCTGGACCCTCTCTAGTCAAGCTACTCTTGAGCAACGTCCGGAGATCGGTGGAACCCCTGGTGTCATGCTCTCCATGATCGCCTTGCTCGTCATACTGTGGGCGTCCGCACTCATCATCTCTAGGGGAAGTAGCTCTATACTTATGTATCAAGTACGTTATTCATTGAAATACATATATTACGCACATTATCAAGTATCATAACTCATACATCATCATATACTAGTATACGACATCATACGATACAACTCATACATCATCATATCTCATATATCATAAATTGTAACTCATACAATTTCTAGCCTATCCTATATTAACGCCACTTACTTGGTTGGCCTTAGTCGAAGTACACCCTAATTTAATTAATGTAAGCTCTCGTTCCTTGAGAGCTGCTCCAAAGGTTGTCAAGGCTCGCTTTCTATCACACCGTTCGTCACCTTTCGTTAGTATTTCACATTTTAATTAATAATCCAACTAACAATGTAAAATACAGCTCTAAAACGACCTCAATTACCTTAATCGGGGCTGAAAACAGGTTTGGGAGGGTCAGAACGGTGGAAACCGGGGCAAAAATGGAAAGTCGAACCAAATACGCCAGGAAGCCGTTGGAGCTGCCGCCGCATCGTCCAAGTCGAGCCGAGCCGAAGGGCTACTCGCGCCGCAGGGTGAGACGTGGCAGTAGCAGGGCGAGCCACGTCGTGCAGTTGGCATCGGGTTGAGGCACGGGTTGCAGACCAGTTCGAGTTAGCTCGCGGGTCGTCGATTGCAGGTGGGCTAGCTTGCTGGGCTTCGATTAGTGGGCTGGGCTGTAGGTGACTTTGGCTGCAGGCCGATTTGGTTGGGCTGCTGGGCTTGGGTTCTGGGCCTCGGTTAATAGGCTAGGTTTGTCTTATGTTGCAGAGGTGGGCGCGGGTCGCGGGTTGCGGGCTGGACTGACATTTGGCTACTGGGCCGAGGAAGGATTTGGGCTTCGAGTTCTACAAGTGGGCTGGAGATGGGTCGTAGGCTGGACTATTGGGCCACGACGGGCTTGGGCCTCAGGTATCTGATTCAGGTCCGACCTGGATTCATCGGATTTGTCTTCCTGACCCGACTTAGCGCAATTCTCTAGCGCCATTTTCTCTCTCCTCGGTGCGACGGTTTCCGACGTTGTTTCATGTCCTTTTTCTAGCCCTATCTCTCTATCGCCTTCTCTTTCTCTCTCCCATGAAGTTTCATGGTTGTTGGACGTTTGTGGAGGTAGATCGCGGATTCTTCCAAAAATCTAATTTTTGAATCCCTTCTCTAATGGTGATGACGACGATGCACGACATGAATCCTCTCTGGGTGGATATACTATGGTCGGTGAGGGCTTTCACGGTTGATTTGCTCGGTTTAGACGTCGGGGCTGAGGGTTCAAAGTCGAGAGTTTTCTCACCGGAGTTTTTCTTCGATTTTCTCTCTCGAATTTCTTTTCGTTTCTTCGTTGCTAGTAGTCTGAGGTTGGACGACAGGAGGAGCAGGTGGGAGACGTTCGGCTGGAAATCTTCGAGGTGCGGGGTCGTGTGAAGTCCAAAAATTTCGGCGGTCGTCGGAGTTTTCGCGACTTCACCGACAACCTCATAATTTTTTTTTCTTTTAAAATACCGATCGTTACACAATTAAATACAAAATAAAAAATTTATATTAGGATTCAAATTGAAAATTCAATAACATATTATACCCTTATTAACGTATTAAAAACCAAATATGTATAAGTATATAAGTTCAAGGTTTAGTAACTAACTTGTAATTTAATCCTTTTAAATTTTATTCTTAATTTTTACCATTTGGAATTACTGCTAAATCTTTTGAAGTCTTCAAATTGTCTTCAATACCCAAATTTACTTTTAAAAAAATATCCTATCAAACTTTCAAATAAATTTAAATTATATAGTAAACAATATGTTTTTCAATTTTTACCCAATTTTCTTCCTAATTTATTGAAAGTTTAAAAGTAAAAATATTTTTTTTTAGAATTTGATGGCCTAATCGAAACTTATTCTCACATTTATAATTATTTTATATAAATTAGCAACAAACTAGAAAAAGTAAGAGTTGGATTCCCGTTCAAGATATTAAATATCTATCTACATAGCAAGATTTCTATAAAAAATTCCTTATCTCTAACTCTAAGGCTACGATATCCGTATAAAGACTAAATCAACATTTCCACTATATCGTAAAGAAGGTCGATGGGACGTAATTTTTTTTAATTATTTAAAAAGTGTGAAATGTTTATTCATTAATTTATTTTTTTAACTTTTTTATTTCTTTAATATTTTTATAAATTGGGACCTCTCCTCATTTCAGTTGAGAGGAATATTCATTAAAATATAACATACAATATTTATTTAAAAAAAATGCACAAAACCCATATTTTAATATATAAATATTATACTTGTTACAAAACGACAATATTGGTTTAAAATAGTTTTAATAAAAAATAAATGATACAAATTATAATAGAAAATCATAACCAACCCAATGAGTTAATCAATTGAACGTAATTATTTAATAATATATTTTTTAGATTTTCTAAATATGATCCAAATGGGCCAACCCAATGTTCGAAATGGTGGCAAGTGAATGGGTTGGGCTGACTTGGTCAATCAAACATTGACTTTGAGCCAAATTTGGATCAAGTCAAGGTTGGGTTTAGACGGACCTTTGGGCTAGGCTCATTGATGAGCGTGATGCCGCACTCATATTCTTTTAGGACTCGAAACACGATTGTGCGACATTTATTCTTAATCTCAAGTAAGTCAATCAACTAAAATTTGGGTCGTCGTTGGTACGGATGACGTATGCTCAAGTCTCTAAGTCCCCCTCTTGAAAAACAGTTTTTGAAAATCTGATCAGCGATTTGTTTTTTTATTATAAAAAAAACATTTGGAAAGCAATTTGAGAAAGTAATATTATAAGCTAAAATTGACATAGATGACATATAACCATACATAGGTTAAATTGACAATTGCATCTGCCTACGGTACATTTTGATCCGACCACAAACAATACGTTTCGGATAAGCATATCTATGACACTATGCGAGAGTTCAATTTCTCGACGAGACATCAATTGTGCAAAGTTTCAGAGGGAGACCCATGTTGATATGGTAACCCTAACTAGTTGAGTGTAAGAACCCTCATAAATGCTCTGATATGCAACCCCCTAGTCCGCCAAATCAAGTTGATTTCATTCCAAATGATTGGAGCTCTTGGAAATTTGATCTACCAACCTTTTTGAAGAATACAACCTTTAGATTTAAATATATTTAAGAACCTCAAAACGATAAGGAATTTGATCTAAGCATGCAACCTTAACCACATAGAGTTGCAAAAAAATTTAGTCATGGGCTAAAAGAAAGCACAAATACTATTTTCGAGTTTACTTTACAAACACAACATACATGGTTTTATATAGTCTCAAAATGAGACATTTGACGTTTCATGAGTCATTTCAAGAGTTGTAACATTCATATTTTATGAACACAATAAGCCACCATGTAAATGTAACCTTAAATAAATAAAAAATCATGAAAATACATTAATAAAACACTATAACTCTAGATTATGATCTACCCAAAATTTGTAATCATATAAGAATAAATGAAACCAGTTTTTCCTTAAAGTGCATACTGAATGATTGAGATGTCTGGATCATATCAAATATGGTACTGTAAACTCGATATTAACATAATATACACATAGGGAATGAACAGTTTATTCACGCAACAGAAACATTGAACCTATAACTTTGATTTATTAAAAAATTAAACTAAAACATTTATTAAACATATAAATACCTTGAGTATTACGTGGAGGAAGTCTTGACAAGACCTTAAATAACTTAAGAGATTCACTTACGAAAGTTTTGGGTAAAATTTGGGGTAAGTATCGAATTCCTATCTACAGTTTCTTTCCCTTCAAATTGAGGATTCCTTTAGCTTTATAGGGTCAAGTTCAACAACTTTGATGAAGGAATCGAGAGCTGAAACGTCGTAGAACGAGCTACCCAAGAGAACGAAAATCTTGTGTTTTGGACAACTTGCCGACCGAGAACGAATCCCATAATGGGTGACACACTCAAAATAGTTCCTTTAAACCAATTCCTTTAGCTTGAGAGATTTGAAAATACCAACTAACACTTTCTTTAAAAAATGTTGTCCTTTTGTCGAGATTGAAAAAGCAGCGAACATTAAAGAAAGAGATCGAAATTTGGAATTGTTGTCTGAATCCGTGTGTTAGGAGCACTTTAGCAAATATCGATTTGTCGATAATATGTGTCTAAGGTACCCTCTTTTAGTTGCTCTCCATATGGGTAAAACATATACCCCTTGTTTCATTTCGACAAAAGATTTTGCCGATTATATCCTGATTTCCCTTTTTTTTTTCCTACTTGTTTTTATTTTTTGATAAGGTTCCTAAAGTCAACAAGTGCTACTTCATCATTTTTTAAAAATTTAGTGAAAATAGAGTCCTTTAAATTAGAGCCGCCATTTGTAGTTGAGCATCAGAGGTAGTTCCAAATCAGTCCATAGATCTTCTTGAAAAAATTTCGGCTGGAGAGGGGGTCGCAGGATTGCTATGAGCTGGAGCTGTCTTCGACCTGCTAGTCGATGCTAGATTTTGAGCTTCCGAGCCCGCACATTCTTCAGCCCGACGGAAGAAGCTTCCATTACTCAATAAAGAAAGCCAAATATAATTACAACACATACCACTACTAAAACACAAAGGTGAAAAATTTATTGTATTCTTTCTCAATAAAACAAAGTTATGTACGGCATCTTGCATAAAAAGGCATCATCATTGTACTGGTTAAAAAGAGAAATGAATGCCACAACACTTATCCATTTTTTTTACCTTTTCACAATTAGAAAATTCTGAAGTAAATTTTGTTTTTTTGCCGGTTCCGTTTGGAAAGAAAGGTAGAAATAAGAAAGACATTATTCTCTCCTTTTCAAATACCACCGGTAAAATTCATCTCAAGGGGTTCATAAGAAGTTAAAAATTCAAGAAGTTTCCTTAGAATTAGAAAAATGAACTTTTTTTTTACCTTTATGCTTACCATTTCTTATCCAAACATTTTTCAAAGGCCTAGAATCATCATGAAATCTTGTTAGGACATTAAAATTACTTATTTGGGCACTTTACCCTTGCTTCGATGTCTTAGTCATACTTGGAATCTTTGTAAAATACATGCACAAGTACACTAACAACAATGAACATAATAAATGAACCTAATAAATGAGTTCAACAAATTTAATTTAGATAAACGAAACTCATAAGAAAAAATTTAAAAGAAAATTTTAGACTTATTACTCTATTTGATTGGTTGGGCGTGTGACTAAAAAAGGGAGTGGGAGCAGCGTGCGTTTACAAGCGGCATGGGTGTGCAGTGTCACGGTCCTACATTTTTGACCGTGCGGCGTCGTGATCCTGACACGACCACGACCAGCCTTAAGGGGAATTAAGCCCCATATATATTTTTCGCCCCGGCTTTGTGGCTTCGTCGGACCTTAGGCGATGTTTGTCTTCGCCCATCGGACATCGCTTGTGCGGAATCCAAGCTTGTCCAACCACACACGCCGCCTGCGCGTGCATGTTCAATCGTCTGCGACACAACCGACTTGCCCCTACGCTAGGCCAAGTCATCCGGCTCGACCTTGCCTCTGCTCGGGCCAAGGTCTCTCAATACAACGTCGCATCCTGTCTAGTCATCTCGATCCCCATCGACAGGGTCCATATGTCTTGACGCCATCCCGAGTCTCGAGATGTTGTCGGCCATCATGACTCGCTCGGTCATGTCATCGAGAATGGACCCGCGTGTCTTTCATCTCATCGGGACTTCCCGAACATCCATCCATCCGGGCTATATCGAGGCATAGGCCCTCACGTGCCCATGCCGAGTCATTTACGAATACCGTACCGGATAGCGGGTGTATGTAGCAACCTCCGACACGCGGGCTGGGGCGCAATACCGGCACACCCGTGCCGCCCGGTACTGTCCTTGAAAAACCCATTTCAAAGGAAGTCGCCCGAGACACTCGTCTCGACACGCTCGCCCACACTGTGACACACGTATGTGCCACAGGGTAGCTCACTTAGGCCACAGGGCCCAGGGGTGGTGGAGAGCTAACACCATGGTACCCCCTATAGTACATTCTGAGCCATTTCCAATCTGCCAGGAGTAGACATGATTTTTGTGAGCGGTCATACGGTGTCGTGCATTGTCCGTCCGATGTCCGATTGACATCAAATTTGGCGAGCATTCATATTTCATATGGACGGACTTAACTCCCGAACCGCATGACCAAATTCCTTCCGGAACCCCGACTTTCGAGGTTAAGGCCCGGGGCCCTACCCGGCCCTTCAACAAGCCTATCTTTGTCCCTCATGTCTATTCTAATGTCTTTGTCTTGCTTATGTCTCAGCTTGTCTTTATAGTGCCCACTTAGCGTGGTGGTGTGTTGGATGATGCATCGTCCTCCTCGATCGCATCATGGCATTCTTCTATATTGGCCCGCCTACGGCCGGATGGGCGTCTCTTGAGGGACGCCCCCTTGCTTGTCGCACCGTGAGGGTCACAACCTACTCTCTTCATAGTATGGTTGTGACATGCAGCATGCGATAGTAGTGACTAGCATGGGCACGATGTGATGCAAGGCAACGCTCAGAGGTGGATTGAAGGGCATGTGACGGCTAGTAGCTATTAAGGCAAGGGGTGTGCGGTGTATCGATGCGATAACTACGATACAAGGATGAGAATCTGTGAGGGGGTACGTCTGCGATGGTTGAAAAAAACCCTAAATGCATTGAAAGAATATGACATACATACATACATACATACGTCTTTATTTATTTATTTATAATGGATAGGTAGAGTTGGAGTTGACTCGGATCTTTGTCCAATGAACTCTGAAACCAAAATCAAACCTGTTCAATTTTAGTAAACTAACCCAAGTCAAAATACTATCCTGCCGAACCCAACTCTTATAATTCGAGTTGAGTTAATTGGATTTATTAGGTTTTTAAGTTTGATGTACATCCTATTGTAACAGAAGCAAAAACAAGATCGATCACACTCACATACCCAGCGAAACAAAAATTAAACAAAGAGAAACAAAGATTTACGTGGTTGTGAGTTAAGAAATTCAACTACATCCGGCGGCAACAAATCACAATAATCAAAGTCTTTACAAAGTGTATATCTCACATTCTCACACTACAAAGTCTCACTCAGCAAAGTTCCTCCCAAATGCAACAAGGTAAACACAAAATGACACTCGATCTCAATGTCTCACAACCATCCTAGAAAATCCTTTATATAGGCATATAAACATTAATTTCAAAGCAGCTAAGGAGAATTAATAGGAAGGAGTATTTCTCTTTTACCGTTCACGCAATGGGTTCAACCGACAGGTTCATCTATTCCCGTCAGTTCTTGTCCACCTCTCCCTATTTATTCACTGTAAACTCATTCACCTTCTTTCACTCGGTAAACTCAATAACTACTGAACAAACCAGATTTCACAGTAAGAAAAGAAGCAAGCGACTGAACCCCTGACCGTAACCTTTGACTCTACTCTATTCCCTTCTTCTTTTTCTTAGTGATAATCTAAGGATGACTCGAGAAGGAAGCTATCACTTTACCGAGTGAAAGACAGAAATGACCCTCAAAATAGGGAGAGGAGTCAATTAATTAGCTACTTCACCTATTTCCCGAGTGAAAGACAGAAATGACCCTCAAAATAGGGAGAGGCGGCAACTCTCATTAATTGAATATGCTTTCCCGAGTGAAAGACTGAAATGACCCTCAAAATCTTTCTTTGAAATTCTGACTTTTTCTTCTGAGACTATCGAATCAGATCGGCTAAATCTCGTTCCTTCAGGTTCAGTTTGACCTTCCATGCCTGCTTTGAAGGGTGAAGCAAGCAGTGAGACCAATAGAATAGGTGAAGGAGAGAAGCCAGCTGCTTTACCGAGTGAAAGAATAGTGAAAGAGGAAAGACGATTTAACTATAAAGACAAATTGCCTATCTTTTCTTTCATCTCGCGAGAAATACGATCGCAAAGAGCTAATTCAAACCCCTGTGGTAAAATAAGAACAGCCCACACATTCAAACTCCCCTTTCCAAATTTCAAGAATAGGCATAGGCCAGTCAGACTTAC
>CM066980.1:3946575-3965025 GCA_033971965.1 Cucurbita ficifolia
TTTATAATCACAGTATAAACCTTGTTAACTCTAAAACATGTTCAAAATCATCAAAAAATCATCATATCACATTCACATTCCATGCCTAGTAAGTCATAAAATAAACAATCAACATAATTTATTATCTTTTATAAGGCATGCTCGATGGTGATGAAGTGTTCGCAACAAGGCCATGGAAACTTTATGAGCCTACATCATCGGTTAGTCTATAGAATCTATAAGCCTAGAGCTTTGATACCAACTACAACAACTCGATTTTCTATTCAAAACAATGTCGTCATTGCATGCATGACATATCTATTGTGCGAGAAAAATTCTTTTTAAAAATTACGCAAACAATGTCGTGGACTTAAACATTCATAGTAAAATCTTTAAAACAATAAAAAAAATTCATAAAACAAAAATAAATAATCTAACGTTTGTAACAAATAAGGAAACAAATAAGGAAAAAAATGTCCTAAACTAACCTTGGGCTACCAAATGCAACTACCCTAACACCGGTTCCACGGCTTTCATCGCGACGCCGCCATCATCCGTACAAGGAAGACTAACCTTTACCTAGAATGTAAGAGTAGCACATGGCTTGATTATTTTGAAAAATACTAAGTAACCCCACTATTGGGGTCGAGAAGTGCAAACACATGCAACATGGTAGGAATTATCGTTTTAACATATCATAACATTGCCTTAGGCAGCTTTCAGGTTTGGAAAAAGTTTGAGATGTAGTATTTCTCTACACATGACCCTCATGTGCGAGCATGGGCCCACTAGGAAGACTCGCAAACCCCCTAGGCCTTGCTCTAGCACTCGCTAATAGGCTCTTGCTGAACATCATGGAGGGAATGGCCCACATAACATCATGACAAAACATAAATGTCGAAAATCATTAGTCGTAACATATGTGTCCGAACTCATCATATTGGAGAAGTATCTCGATGCACATGACACACAAATATGTATGATATCCTCATAGCTTATAATCATGGCATAATGTATGGTGCAAGACAGAGATCCATTTATCTATAATGTAATAAATATGTAAATTATGCTTACATAATTCGTGTACATTCTGGCATAGCTTTCATGGCATGGTCTACCGAGGTTTATGCATTATAGATTATTGATTTCATAACAACCTCATATAAGATGACATGATCACAAAATAACATAGCTTTATTACATGACATAAGTTATCGTGGCATAACGTGGCATAACATGACATAACATAGCATATCATAGATACACATAGCATATCACGGCTTAACATAGCATAACATAACATCAACAACATAGCATAGCTTAACATATCATGCATGCATATGAAACGTGCGGGGCACGAAATACGATCATCATACATAATACAATTCATCCAATCAAGCTAATAGTAGAGTCACTTACTTGGTTGAATTAATCCTCAAAACCATCATTTATTTATTAAGATCTTAATATCTTGACAGCTACACCTCAACCACGATATAATCAATGGTACAAATGACCACAATATCGAGATGCAATTCTTTCACCTATCTTCACTAACCATCTATTTATTTTTCTATCTTTTGAATTTGGGTTGGTGTAACATTTTGTTGACTGCTTGATGAGAATGTGAAGAACAGACCATCCTCATATCTAGCCACTGCCTTTTCAATAGCTTTATACAAGCCACAAATTTCCTTAATAGGCCATCTATCCATGAAAAATACATCCAAAGAGTATTTAGATGTCAAAAAAAACACACGTGCTTCTCAAATGTTAAGACATATATAAAAAAGCAAAGCATAAAGGGACGGTGAAAATATCATCTCATGTATTGGAACATGTGTTGGAAAATGTGCAATATTGCATGCCTTTTGGAACAAATGTCGCTATCATATCTCCCATCCATGGCCTTTGGGTTCTTTCCAACATCAAAATTTAAGTCCTCAAGTTTGGAACAAGGCTCTAAGTAAAATGTCCACACCAACATCTAGGAGTGAATCTAGGAGCTAGTCTACACAAGTAGAAATTCAGCAAAGAATTGGGTTGAAAATAAAATTTTGGGAGGTCTCAAGTTCAGGTAAGATTGAATAAAACCTTAAGTTTCAATGCGTTTTATTTTAACTTGGGATTGTCTAAAAATTATAAGAAAATTACATTTAAAATGTTGGATTAGACATCTACAACTTTCATTAAGCAATCAAATCCTTTTGTGTTAAGAATTAATATGAAAAAGAAAAAAAAAATGTTTAGAATGCAAAAACTCATGAAATTTTAGGAAACAAATGCAGGAAGAACCCATAGAAATGAGTCCATTGCTGTTGGTTTAGGCGCGTCTCAATTAGTGGCCAACATAGATCACACTCGAGACTTGCATGCGACCTGAACCCGCATCCAGTACCCAGCAACCGACCACATGGTAAGCGCACATAGGCTCACAACTTCTTTGTTCGACATTTGAGGATTCTATTGACATTGCTAATTTAAGGGCATGGCTTTGATACCATGTTAGGAATCACGAACCTCCACAATGGTATGATATTGTCCAAAAATATAGAAAAAATATATTGTAGAAGTAGAATATGAGATCTACAATATTCGTGAAGAAACGTTGTTGATATGGATTACGGATTGGAAAATCAGAAAATCCGAAGAAAATAGATTGAAAAGGCGAAAACGCTAACATCTGGACATTTGAAACACATGCAGGAGAGAGACGGAGACCACCATGCGTCGGCCGGCGAACGGAGAAGCACGGCGGATGGCACACGCAACGTGGCAGCGCGTTTGGTCAGCCCGTCGACACGCGTCAGAGCGCGACGAATTCGGGTCGACTTGGACGCCTGCCAACCGATTTGACGACCCGCGGTCCAATTCGATGATCTCCCAATCACTGTGCACCACGTGTCACGCACACAAAATTCGAAGGTAATGCTGCGTCCGCTGGGGTTCGAAACGTGGAGCTGGCCACACTGCCCGCGCGTGTGGGGACCGGCTGGTGCGTGCACGGAGCGTGGGACCCAATTCGCTCACCCGTTTGCCCTCCATTTGCTTGTTTTTCGTCCCAATTTCAATATTGACCCTATTTTTATATTTACCTATCAAGAAATTTCCAGAATTTTTGAAACCTTTTTCGGAGAATAATTCAAGCTTGGGAACACACGCGTCACCCAAGTAAGTAGCCATTTGGATTCCCATGAGTAGTACTTGTAGGAACCGCTTGGAATAAGTATGCATGCTATCATACCGATAAACGTAGCTAGCCGAACCTAGCATATTAGTATGGAAGGCATGAAAATGAATTAATTAAAGAAATCAATGGAATCTAGATGTGAATGACTATGAAATCTGTTTATTCTGAGAATGTGATATTGTATGTATGCATGATGAGGAAGGGAAACTTGTGAAATCTACGCTTCGGGTGAAGATGGACGTTATCTTCCCGTTGAGCTTGTTTGTTAATATTACATGAACTGTTGCATATTAACTCCAGCGCATGATTGCTTGTGTTATCTTTCTTGCTGAATAGGAAGGAACTACGAGCTTAGACTAGGTCGCTTGAAATTATGTAGGCTAGATAGAACCCTAGAATGGGGATACCTCTAGAATATCGTACATTTAGGCCCGTGAAGCAATTATCAGCGGACCCAGACCCCAATATTCCATACCACGACAGGTTTATGAGACCTTGCACGAGAATCCTAGAGATGAATGAATCCAAGTCTACGCCACCAAGAATCTGCCCTAGAAAGACAAGTAGGACACCACGGTAACTGTAGGTAGCCAGCCGGAGTTGAGTAGTGTGGATAGTGTCACCAGAACCTCCACTTCTCTCTCTACTCTGATACCGTACCATCAAGACAGAACTCCGGCACTAAGATCGTTGAGCTAGGCAGAGTCTGACAGGGAAGTGTGACCTATGCCCCGACCTAGTGGTGATAGCTAAGGGGTCTTCTGAACAAGACTCTTGGGTCGTAGAAACCCGTCCTTGAACGGGGGAACATGGAACCATGTAGGATGACTTAGTAGCTGGCCGGCACACAGGGGATCGCAACCCCCGATTTTAGTGGATGTATGGTCCTGTGGGAGGGTTGTCAGCTAATCTCCATGGATGATGTTTAGAGAGAGTTACTTATTCAAATCTAGTTATACGATCCCCTCAGATTTACTTATGAGGTCGCGTCTCACCTCAGGACACTGATCATTCCACTGCATAAGATGGGCAAGCATCCTAAGATACAGAAAAGAAAGTTGTAGCTTAGTTTGCACTCACTAGAATCCCGAGATAAGACTGTGGATACCTACTAAGATAAGGATGCGAAAAGAGCCTACAAGTAGGTTGCTTACTGAGTATATTTTTATACTCGCCCCGTTTTTTTTTTTTTTTTTTTTACCAGGTACCAGTCGAGGTGGGGAGATGTTCGAGAGCATTTTTTTCAGTCCCGGTTGAAATTATGTGGCATGAATTGAAATATCTTTTGACAATTTCAATAGCATTTTCTTCACATCTTCATTGAAGCATATTGTATGATTGATGTCTACTTGTTCATATCACTAAAGTTGCACTCTTATGCACTTTCACGACAAGTTGTGTACATTGATATAATAATTACAAGCAAGTCAATCATTCATGAGATCGTAATTATAACTAGGTAAAAAATTTGTTTTACCCTTATAATTATATCTTAAAACTTAAATACAACGGTTCTCTAATGAACTTAAATACAACTTAGAGGGATTTCATTAATAAAATGCTTAAAGGGATAAAAAATATCTTGATACCACAAAATTTCTCAATATAATTTGTTGAGAGTGGGATTTGAACTCACGCCCTTTTGGACCAAAACCTTAATCTAGCGCCTTAAACCAACTCAACCATCTCAACTTTGATTTCCACACAAGTACAATTAGTTAGTTGGCTAGCACATGAAATCCCTCCCAAAATTAAATGTAACTTTATGGTCTTATGCCGTGGTTGCTAGCTAACTTTCATAGATGATGTTCAAGATTTGTGATACCATAATGAACAAGGATGAAGTCACACCTCTTATATACATGGATAATTCAATTCCTAAGCAATGTCATTAGCCTGCCAAGTAAAATAGCATAAAAGCTAGTCCACTCTAGAACTCATATAGGCAATTCGCAGGATCGTGGCAAGTAAAATAGCATAAAAGCTAGTCCACTCTAGAACTCATATAGGCAATTCGCAGGATCGTGGCATGATAGATTAGATGAACTATGCATAAACTCTCACTTGGTTTGTTACATATAAAAGAACTACTTACGAACCCGAATTGGATTAGTGATTATGCATGAGAGTCTTATTAGTAACTTTAGGATTGTTGGGCAGGCTTAGAGTCTAAGTTTGATCAAGGTGGAGAGAGTTAGGAACTGATGTTAATAGCACCCTTATTTCTTAAAATAGTTTAGGATAAAAAATAATATAACCTTAAAATGATATAAGGATTCTATTAAAATACTAGAAGGGATAAAAACATATGCATACCATTAAATAGTTCATTATGGTTAAATATGAAAAGGGGATCAAATTGCATGAATAGAAGTCTACTTGTAAATTTAATCATAATATTACAACAAATCTTTGAAATTTATTCTTGATCCTAAAATAGAGAGAACTTTATTGTGAAGTTTAGGGGAGAAAAGGTTTAAAATAGTCGAACATAATATATCACAAGGAGATCTTGCTGCCCATCTAAATCAAGAGTTTCAAAATCCAGCAATAATGAATAATCAAGGTAGAATCCTTTCTAATACTATTATTTTAATAGATGACGGGGAAAGAGTAATCTTAGCATATCCACACCCAGTGGAAGAACTAAATTCGTGCATTAATAGTTCCAAAATGTAAGCATCTACTTTGGAGCTAAAGCCTGTGATGTTTCAGATGCTCCAAACCATTGGGTAATATCATGGAGTATCGTCAGAAGATTCTCACCTACATCTAAAGTTATTTTTATGAGTGAGCAACGCATTCTGATTCAAAAGATTGGATAAATATGTAATTAAAATGAGTTTACTCCCTTATTCTCCAAGAGTTGCCGCTAAATCATCTTTGAACACCTTAGCATCGGGAGAAATTGATTCTTGAAATAGTCTAGCATAGAACTTTTTTATCAAGTATCCCACCAATTAGAAATGCACTGTTTAGAAATGAAATTGTTTGTTATCAACCGTTTGAAGCTAAAACATTATGTGAAGCTTGGGAGAAATTCAACAAGATTCTTAGAAAATATCCTCACCATGGACTACCCAATTGTATCCAAATGGAGACTTTCTACAATGGACTAAGATTGCTATTAAACAAGGCTTACTTGATGTTGATGTTGATGTTTTGACCTCTATAAATTCTCAATTAGCTTCAGTCACTAATATTCTACCGACTCTGACATTGGGACAAGGCTAAATGACTAAAGCACCAGTTTAGTTGCAGTTGTAATGACTCATCCAGCAGTTAAATCTTGTGTATACTGTGAAGACAAACACACTTTTGATCAATGTTCATGTAATCCAGCTTCAGTTTTTATGTGGAAAATCAAGCTAGTCAAGGAAACAAAAATAATAATTCCTTCTCAAACACTTCCAACCCATGGTGGAGAAACCATCAAAACTTCTCATGGAATAGACAAAGCTCATACAATCAACAAATTCCACATAAGAAAAATTATCCTCTCGGTTTTTTACAACAAAATAAAATGGCATACATTCTTTAACAAGCCAATACTCAAGGGAAAGAAACTAGCTCAACACATATCAGAGACATTACTTGAGAACCTAATGAAGAAATTCATGGCAAAGAAGGATGCTATGAGCATCCTTAAAATTTGGAAGTTCAAAAGGGCCCATTAACAACTAAGCTGTGTAATAGAGCTCTTGGAAAGCTGCCAACAAATATCGAAACATTAAAAAGAGATGGCAAGAAATAATGTTTAGCTTACAATTGAGAAGTGGGAAGAAAATACCAAAACAGAAGAAGTAAACTAAAACAACAATAGTTACCCAAAAAATGGGTGATATACAACACAGAACTAAGAAAAATTCTAAACAAAAGGATCAAAATAGAAGTTATTGCAGAAACAGAAGAGGCACCTAAAATGCAAATAACAAATAATAGACCGTAAGAGAGAAAAACATACAGGCCAACACATCCTTCTAACAAAGAATAAAAATAGAGAAAGAAGAAGATCCCATTTTCAGAAGTTCATCCATATTCTAACCGAAAATTCATATAAACATATCACTAAGGGAGGCCTTGAAGCAAATGACAAATTATGAAAAATTTATTTAAGGATATGCAAACTGAGAAGAAAGTTTGAGAAGAAAGTTTGAAGAATTCAAGGTAGTGCAACCAAATGAGAAGTGTAAGTAATTTTTTAAAATAAGATCCCGTTAAAGGAAAAAGACTCCGACTCGTTCAAAATTTGAATATCAATTGGATATCCATGTCTAAGAAGTTAGGGATTGGTGAGACTAGACCAAGTATAGTCACCATCCAACTAGCTGATAGGTCAATGACTTGTCCAAAAGAAAAAAAATTGAAGACATTTTAATTCTAAGTGGATAAATTCATATTTCCAGAATATTTTATCATTTTGGATTATGAAGCATACCGTGATTTTTGATTTAAATTGAGGAGACCATTTTTAAAGACCGGGAGAACACTAGTAGATGTCCACGAGGGAACCATCACTTTGAGAATTGGTGACTAGTAAGTTGAGTTTGATATTAATGACAACCTGAAATATCCAACAGAAGCAGAGGAATGAGATAATTGAGAATATATGCAAGAAGAAGACAGTAGCTGGAGTAATTCCATCGAATGTCTAGCAGTTTTAGATGAAGTCAGTAGAGCTTTTGAATCCCTAGAATTAGAGGGAAGAAAAAGTTCACGAATGAAATCATCTATTGAGGAAGCATGATAGCTTGACTTCAAACTACTGCCCCTATCCTAAATATTCACATCTAGGCGACGAGGGGATATTACCAATCATCATCTCAGAACCACTGTCATTACTTCAAGAGATCATGCTTCTAAAAATATTAACGAAGCACATAAGGGCACGAGGGTTGACATTGGCGGATATAAAAAGGATTCGACTTTCACTATTTATGCACCAGGTTCAACCGGAGGAAGGACAATTTAAATTCATTGATCAACAAAGAAGATTAAATCCAATGATGAAGGAGGTTGTTAGAAAAGATATTATTAAGTGACTAGGTGCTCTCGAATAATCTATTCAATTGCAAACAAAAGTAGGGTTAGTTATATTCAATGTATTTCAAATAAAAAATGAATGACAATATTTGCAAATGAGAACAATGACTTGATCCCCTAGAATAATGAATGGATGGAGAGTGTTTATTGATTATAGAATGTTGAACAAGGCAACGTGCAAGGATCATTTTCTCTTACCATTCATTGAACAAATGTTTGATAGACTTGCTAGAAAGACACTATTATTTCTTAGATAGTTATTCGGGATACAACCAGATTACAATCCGTCTAGAAGACCATGAGAACACCACATTTACATGTTTGTATGAAAGTTTTGCCTTTAGAATGATGCCCTTTAGGCTATGTAACACTCTAGCAACATTCCAACCATGTATGATTGTCATTTTAAATACGTGGTGAAAATGTGTATGGAGATTTTTATGGATGGCTTCTCTGATTACAGAGAATCTTTTGAAATCTATTTGTGCAATTTGGGGAAGGTTTTACAAAGGTGTCACGAGGAAAATCTTGTACTAGGTGGATATTTCTTGTAGTGTTTGATGTTGAAAATTGCAGAGTTTATTTATTTGGAGAAAAATGTAAAAGTGCACTCTAATCATGCCACAATCAAGCACATAATGATGAAACTTAATGCTAAGCCAAGATTAATATGATGGATTCTACTACTACAAGAATTTAAGATATAATTTTGGATACTAAGGGAGCTAAAAATCATGTAGCAAATCACTTAATATAGGCTGAAAAACATGGACAAAAAATATCAACCAAGAAGAAATTGATGATGCATCCCACGATGAGCGAATATTCAATATAAGCAGGAACAAGGAAGTAATAGGTCCATTGTATGAAAACATAACTAATTTTTGTTCAACAATATATTTTTTTTAATATAATTTACTCTCGACTAAATTTGAAATTCACATACATAATATTTCATAACACATTAAATACAATTTTTAAAAATTGCCTTTTATAACCTATTAAAAAGACATTTTTCTGGTAGTGTTGGAGAGCGGTTGAGGCGTCCATGAATTATGAAAATGTTTCCAAGTGATATATAAATACAGCTTCTTTTGTCCTCCTTAATTTAAAGCCAAAGCATATATAGGCCGCTTTTTGTGAAGATCAGCTCATCATTGCCGCCCCACTTTTGTTTCTCACCTTCCTGGCTCTGAGCAGCAAAAACCTAGGTGTTATTTCTATTGCAAATGTAATTTTTGGATCAAACTCGGACATCTCCACCGATATCCTTGCAAAGGTCTTCCAAACCGATCCCACTATTATAAGCAACATTCAGGCCAAGTTTTAGACAGTATTAGGGTTTCATTTTGGGGTGTACTTTGTATTGATCTTCACACATATATATATACACGCTTTTATTTACGTGTGATTTAAAAGTGATAAAGCAAGTCATTTCTATACCTTAACAAGTAACTTTAAAGAAGGGAAATGGAAAAGTAAGAGAAAAAGGATAAAAATGTAATTTTCTCAATTATTAAGAATCTTTCAAGATTTTTAATTTCTTATCTAGAAGAAATTTCAAGACAAGGGATGAAGGATTTTAGAAAAATTATGCATTTTTAAGGAAAAATAATAACAAAATATTGAAAAGTGGCAAATTACCCAAATAATCTAAAAATTATTGATAATTACGAATATCCCATTCGGCTTAAAATTACAACCTCCACACCGAAAACTTGAAAGAAAAATCTTTTGAATCTCAAAATCCAGCCGTTGGATCTCCTCAAAAATTTGACACGATCTAGAACCTACACAGATCATCAAATCCAACGATTAGAATTCAAATTGGAAGTCGGTAGCTCACTGATCAGAGAGGATATTTCTAACGAATTATCTAGAAAATAAAATCTCCAAATCACGACGATTCTGGAGGTTTCAACGTCGATGGAAGCTTTCCCTATAAAGTTTGAAGTTGGAGAAATAGTTTGGAACAAGAATCGAGTAAGGTCGAGCTCCCAATCGTAGGCAATAAGCGTTTAGATTTTGGGTCTTCTACTCTTAGATTTCTTCCAAATTCGAGAACAATTCTCCACCATTTCCCTTCAAACTTCTTCCTACCGTTTTTAAATAAGATTACCCACAAGTTCTATGAAGAAATCGAGGCCTGACATATTGTATTCAGTTCGTATGCTTAGTCAATTTATGAATGAACCAAGAAAAATCACATTGGGAGGCCGCTCTTCGAGTTCTGAGATACATCAAAGGTATTCCTCGTCAAGAACTTCTACTAGATTACATATATCAATTCTTCTAAAAAACAACTTGAGATTACAAGTATATTGCAATTCTAACTGGGGTGGGGTTATCGACGGTCTATTTTTGGGTTCTACATTTCTTGAGAAATTCAATTATTTCTTGGAAGTCTAAGGAGCAAACCAATGTGTCTAGAGTATCAGCAAAAAAAAGCGAGTATCGAGCTATCACAAATACTTTTTTAGAGTCAACTTGGGTGAGATACATTCTTGAAGACTTGAAATTTTTCGTTGTCCGAACCAACATTGTTGTATTTTGATTATCAAGCAGCATTACATATAGCAGTCAATCCAGTTTTTCACGAGCGTACAAAGCACATTGAAATAGATTGTCATATAGTTCGAGAAAAATTATAAGTTGGAATCATCAAACCGTGTTATGTTTCCATTAAAATGCAATTGACCGATGTTTTCACTAAAGCTTTTGGAAAGACATCAATTTGATTTTATGAGGAAAGTAGGGTGTGGTTGAGATACACTCTCCAATTTGAGGGGAGTATTACTGTATAAAGATATTGAGGAATATATTTTGTGGTATAACGGTAATCAGTTATAGAATATATCTTATATATCACTTAATATATTTTATCTATTTCCATAATTTTGTTAGTAACATATTTTTTATCTTATTTCTAGGGATTAGTAGGTCGCCTGTTACTAAACGTGCGTTACTCATTCTTAACAACTTGTAGAGGGACACTTGTTGAGCAATTATCTTTACGGATCAAGCTCCAAGAACCAATGTATTTTCAGGAATCTTAGTTGGAATATTTGTGAGGTTTATGGATTTTTATACTCATTTCAAACTCCAAATTCACTCCAAGTATCTCGATGATTCTTAAAATTGCGGCTATGGTTCGATCCTTTGTCAAGCAAGCTTTCACTTTCAACGCACAATTTAAAGAAACACATGGTCGAATAAGAACTCTTAATTTGAGTCGATTCTTCCATGGTTAAAGGTTGAAGAACCTTGATTTTTTTAGAATTTAATAATATTTTATTCTTTTTTTTCCATTTCGATTATATTAAATTCATCTCTTTATTACTTTTCTTTTTTCCTTCTAACATTTACTTGACTACTTCCTTCTAAACCCCTTTTAAAATACTTCTTTTCAACAAAAAAATTAAGATTTACCATTTTGTTTCATATATAGGGTCATACTCAACCAATTAAACCAATCTAAGACGATTTCTACCCATATTTTTCGTAAAAATTCCAACCTGATTTCTTACTTATTCGAGCTCAATGTCAATATTTGTGCTTGAGACTTTAAATATCACAAAATTTTTCAAAGGAGTAATAAATTGAGTTAAAATAAAGAAACTAAAAAAAATGGATAAAAAAACTAGACTTCCGAAGGTCAAAATAGGACGAGAAGAGTGAAATGATCAAAGTGACTTATTGTTTATTGTTGTTAATCACTGACCTTTGATCATGGTCAACACATTCTTCAACATTTAGCTAGCTTCCCGTGCGATTTCGTTATCCTCGAGGCTATAAAAAAATGTTCTACGATACTTTCTAGAACTTATCTTGAATAGATTTCTGAATGAAAGTTGTAGCCTTTGACATACTTGTAGCTTTAGGTTCTAAGTTCATTGTACATGGAAATCGAAGGAGAAGATGATTGTACTCATCACATTTTTCTAGATTTTTGTGACCTAAAAATTTGTTCAGATCATGCCCTTCCAAGATTTATCTTATCTCGATTTCTTTTATAAACTTGTTGGTTTATTTCTTGTAAGATTAAAAGAACAAATTTTAACTCTATTAATTTAAAATTGAAGGAGATTTTTTGAGTTAGTTTTTTATTTCTTAGTTCTAAGCTTACCAATTCAACTTTAATGGAGTAACCATCTTCATGTAAAAGGATTGAAATCGATTGTGAATAAATATTTTATTTTATTCCTATTGTGAATAAATATTTTATTCGCGCAAAAAAGGATTGCAATCGAATTTGAGTTTATTTAGAATTAAATAAAATTAAGAATTAAACAAACTTACTGAGAGTTTTTTTCAAGTATTTAATTTACTTCAGTTCATTAAATTTACTCCACAAACTCCTTTTTGCTATGTTGATTTTTGATTTTTTTAAAAAAAGAATTAAGAGAAATTTTGCCCAATAATAGGTTAAGAAATATTTAATTATTTTAATATTTAATGTATCAAATACAAATATATTTTTCTTTTGTGTTTAATATACCTGATGTATTATATATTAATTTAAACACTTCGTCTTTTCTTTTAATTAAATTACTCCTCCTACTTTTTCTATGAGCTAATAAAGAAATCTTAGAGACCTATAAATTATAAACAAAAGTTGCATTCTTGATGCACTATTACCACAAGTTGTGTACATTCATATAATTATTACAAACAAGTCGATCCTTCACGAGTTGTTCGTAAGATCGACTTGTTTGTAATTATAACTAGGTAAAAAAATTGTTTTACTCTTGTAATTATATCTTGCAACTTAAATACCACGGTTCTCTAATGAACAATGTCATGACCCTATTTTTTAAGAGTGAACAACACTATTGGTTCTCTAATAAACTTAAATACAACTTATAAGGATTTCATTAATAAAATGCTTAAAGGAATCTGACGCCTTAGACCAATTGGCCATCTCAACTTTGATTTCCACACAAGTACAATTAGTTAGTTGGCTAGCACATGAGATCCCTCCCAAAATTAAATTCGTGCATTAATAGACCTGAAATGTAAGCAACAACTTTGGAGCTAAAACCCTTGATGTTTCTAATGCTGCAAACCATTAGGCAATATCATGGAGTATCGTCAGAAGATCCCCACCTACATCTAAAGTTATTTTTGAGAGTGAGCAACACATTCTGATTCAAAAGATTGGATAAATATGTAATTAAAATGAGTTTACTCCCTTATTCTCATAGGGTTGGTGCTAAATCATATTTGAACACTTAGCATCGGGAAAAATTGATTCTTGAAATAGTCTAGCAGATCATTTTTTTTATCAAGTACTTCCCACCAACTAGAAATTCACGGTTTAGAAATGAAATTGTTTGTTATCACCTGTCTAAAGTTAAAAGATTATGTGAAGCTTGGGAGAAATTCAACAAGATTCTTAGAAAACATCAATACCATAGACTACCTCATTGTATCCAAATAGAGACTTTCTACAATGGACTGAAGATTACTATTAAACAAGGTTTACTTGATGTTGATGCTTTGACCTCTATAAACGCTCAATTAGTTTCATTCACTAATATTCTACGAACTCTGACATTGGGACAAGGCTCAATGACTAAAACACCCGTTTAACTGTAACTGTAATTAATCATCCAACAGGGACATTACTTGAGAACCTAATCAAAAAATATATGGCAAAGAATGATGCTATGATACAGAGTCAGCAAGCATCCTTAAAATCTGGAAGTTCAAAAAGGTCAATCCTTAAAATCTACGTTCCTCTTGGAAAGCTGCCAACAAATACCGAAACACTAAAAAGAGATGACAAGAAATAATGTTTACGTAGAATTGAGAAGTACGAAGAAAATACCAAACAGAAGAGGTTAAATTAAAGAAAATAATCATAGTTACCCCAAAAAAATAGCTAATATACCACACACAAATGAGAAAAATACTAAAGAAAAGGATCAAAAATAAAAATTATGCAAAAATGGAAGAGTCCCCTAAAATGCAAGTAACAAACAACAGACAAGAAGAGAGAAAAACAGACTTGCTAACACCTCCTTTCCAACCAAGAATAAAAATAGAGAAAAAAGAAGACCCCATTTTCAAAGGTTAATGGATATTATAAGGGAAAATTCACCTAAACATATCACTAGTGGAGGGCTTGGAAGCAAATGACAAATTATGTAAATTTATTTAAGGATATGCTCACTTATAGAAGAAAGTGGGAAGAATGGTGTAACACCCAAAAAAAGGAAGGTACTTAGATTTAACACGAATAAGCACGCCCATGTAACACCGCAAGGATAAAAAATGGAAGAAATTAAAGGATTAAGCAAGACAATTCTTAAAAAATTCTCTATCCACGCCATGATTTAGTAACAGATGACTTTGTCATTTGTAACAAGTTTTTCACCAAAAGAATAACCTTAATGAAAGTAGAAAAAAGCACCATTCTTGAAAAATGTTTTCTAAGAAAATAAGCATGCTTGCAATAAGAAACTTGTCTTGGACAATTGATGGTGAGTGTAAGCACGACTCGTGGGTCGATGAGGTTAAATCTTTCATAATACCCCAAATGCCACAATCAAAATGCTCTTATACCAATTATTGTAACGGAAGTGAAAGCAAGATCAATCGCACTCACACACCTACAAACAGAAACGAAGAAAGAGACACAAAAATTTACGTTGTTTAGAGAGAAGAAATTCTCCTACATCCACGGGTAGCAACGAATCTCAATAATCAAAGTGTTTGCAAAGTGTATATCTCACATATTCCCGCTACAAAGTCTCTCAACAAAATTTCTCACAAATGTCACTTGACAAATACAAAAAATGACATTCAAAATCAACACATCTCAATCATACTAGACAACCCTTTCAAAATCATCTTGATTCATGTATCAAAATCGAAGATGAATCAAAAGGGTTTTTGTTGGCTTTTTGGTCCTTAATCTCAAGTTAATTAATTTTAATTAATTAATTGACTGATGTTTTGATGATAACAAACCTATTTTTAATTATTAACTATTTTCAGTATTTTGAACAGTCCACAGTATAAGGTTGGGAATAACGATTTCAACGACTTTTCAATTACTCAAATCAGAGTTAAAACGAAGAAATTACAGTCGAGGCAATATACCCGACGGATGATGTGGCAGCAAAATCAAAATGATGGACAAATCAAAGTATATCAAAGTATGACTTTTATAATTTTGGAAGAGTAACAAATGGTGGAGTTTTTTTTTTACTATATTTATAATAAATTTTGAATTTGTCATTTGACCGTTACTCACAAAAATTTTATTATTTTTATATTATATTATTATTATATTAAAAATAGAAATTTTAAAATTTTTCTTATTTACTTACTTTTAATCTCCACCTTCCATTTCTCCTAAGACAATCCAATGGTCAATATTAATTCATACTTTATGTCATTTTTCTTCTCTATATAAACTCATCAACTTCTCCACATTTTAAAAATACACACAACTTCTATAATTCTTCCATCCTCAATTGTTCAAAGCTCCCCTTGTTTGTTACTCTCTCCAAGCTTTCAAGTTTATTTCTCTTCATCTTATTCTTGAGAGTGATTTTTATTGTATTGTGAGGAAATAGTTGTGAGTATTCCAAATTGTAAATCTACTCTTTGAGAGAGTTGTGGTGTGTTACTACCAAAATTCAAATACTTGTATCGGTTTGATCCTGTGCTGTGGAAAGGATTGAGTTTGCTCTTGAACTCGTAAAAAGAGCGGTGTAGCGGTTTGGCTCTGATCCGTGGAAAGAGTCGAGAGATAGTTTATTCAAATTCCCAAGAGGCGCTTGGGGAGTGGAGTAGGTCGAGTTTGACCGAACCACTATAAAACTACGGTGTCATATTTTCTAACTCTTTCCTATTTCATTTCAAAGTTATTATTGTGATTTATTGCATGTTGTAAGTGTTTATTGTTTTAACTTGAACTATCTTGTTGTATTACTTATCATTTTCTACTTATCTTTAAAAAGTTTCATATTTAGAAAAATTAATCAAGCTTAATTATTTTTATCGTTAAAACCCTATTCACCCCCCTCTAGGGTTGCCATACCGATCCAACAATTGGTATCAGAGCGGGTTGCTCTTATAGATTTTTTATATAAACTTTATTGTTCGAGCTTATGGCAAACCTACGTGTTAAAAATGGTTTTAGTGAAGGACAATCAACCTCTAGGCCCCCCTTATTTTGATGGAACAAATTATACATGTTGGAAAGCTAGAATGAAAATTTATTTGCAATCGGTTGATTATCAATTGTGGTTACATGTTAGTAGTGGTCCTTACATTCCAATAAAAATTGTTAATAATATTGAGGTGCCTAAATTAGAAAAGGAATTTGATGAGCATGATATGAAAAAATGTTCCTTGAATGCTAGTGCTATAAATTGTCTTTATTGTGCCTTAAGTAATGATGAATTTAATAGAGTATGTATGTGTTCTTCGGCATATGAAATTTGGAAAACTCTTGAAGTAACTCATGAAGGAACAAATCAAGTTAAAGAAACAAAAATTAGCATGTTAGTTCATAATTATGAACTATTTAAAATGGATGAAAATGAACGTATTGGTGATATGTTTACTAGATTTACTAATATTCTAAATACTTTGAAAAATCTTGGAAAAGTATATTCTACTTCTGAAAATGTAAGAAAAATTCTTAGGTCTCTACCTAAAAGTTGGGAGGCAAAAGTGACGGCGATTCAAGAAGCAAAGGATCTCACAAAGCTTCCTTTGGATGAACTTGTTGGTTCTCTCATGACACATGAGATTACGATGAAGGGGCATGTGGAAGAAGAATCCAAAAAGAAGAAAAGTATAGCCCTAAAGTCCATCAAAGTTGACTCCGAAGATGAGGAAGTCGTTGATGAAGATGATGTCGCCTACTTCACACGTAAGTATAAAAATTTTATTAAAAGGAAGAAACATTTCACCAATCAAAAAGAGTCAAAAGGTGAAAAGAGCAAAAACGATGAGGTAATATGTTATGAATGTAAAAAGCCGGGTCATATAAGACCGGATTGTCCTCTCCTCAAATCATCTAAGAAATCTAAGAAGAAAGCAATGAAGGCTACATGGGATGATAGTGATGATAGTGATGAAAGTGCTAGTGGGAGTGAGGAAGAAGTAGCAAATTTTTGCTTCATGGCTCATAGTGACAAAGAGGATGAACAACAAGATGAGGTAATTCTTGAATCTCTTTCTTATGATGAATTATTTAAAGTTGTTGAAGAGATGCAAATTGATTTAGAAAAACTTGGTTCAAAGTATGTTGTGCTTCAAAAGAAATACAAGATTTCAAAAATTGAAAATAAGTCTTTGTTAAATGAAATTTCTTCCTTAAAACAAAATGATCATAATATTGTTAAAATTGATGCACCTTGTGAAAAGCATGTATTTGATTGTGATGAGAAAAATGCATTAATTGATAAAGTTAAGTTTTTGAGCATGATTGTTGTGAAAAAGATAAGTTAATTAAATTGCTCAAAGAAAATGAATCAAATAATTTGCAAGAACTTAGTAGGGCTAAAGAGTCTATTAGAAGGTTAACAATAGGTGCTAAAAAATTAGATAAAATACTTGAAGGAGTTAAGTCTTATGGTGATAAAAGAGGATTAGGCTATATTGATGAATGTTCTACAACTTCAAGTTCTAAAACAATATTTGTTAAAGCATCCTCTATCATGTCTAAGTCTAACTCATGTAAATTTATATCTAAGTATGATAAATCTAGATTTGTGCCCATATGTCATTATTGTGGTGTTGAAGGTCATATTAGACCTAAGTGTTTTAAATTGAAAAATTCTCAAAATATTCATTCAAGAAGAAATTTTTCTCAAAACATAAAATTTAACCATGTTTTAAAAAATAATTTTTCCAATGAAAATAGAATACATAAATTTAGTCCAAGAAACAAATTCTTGCATAATGTTGTTTGTTTCTCATGTGGTAAACTAGGACATAAAAATTATTCTTGTTACTTATCCAAATATAATGTCTTTAATATGAATGCAAATATGAAATGGATTTCTAAATTTGTGAAGACTAACTTTCTAGGACCCAAACAAGTATGGGTACCAAAAGGTCAATTTTGAACATCTTTGTTTTTAGGTTTGTTTGAAAGCCTCCAAGAAAAATAAGTGGTACTTGGATAGTGGTTGCTCAAGACACATGACGGGAAATCAATCCAAGTTTGTGAATCTTTCCAAGAAGGATGGTGGCTTAGTAACCTTTGGTGA
>CM066980.1:3965125-4070572 GCA_033971965.1 Cucurbita ficifolia
TCTTCCAATTCTTTGGCTTTGGAACCGAGACTGTCCAGGTTCGAGCTCAATATTCGATGATCAATAGTGTTCATCAGGGACGTCTGATCCAAAGTTGCATTCCTCTTGTAATTCCATACAAGCATTGAAATGTAATCCTGGGGTGAGACAAGGCCCTGTTCCCTAATGCATCTACGTTGCTCCTCGAGCGTTCTAGGATCTTCGAGCATTATAAATTCAAGTAGAGCCTTTTCATGATCAGGTCTCCAATTATTTGGTAACGGGGTGTAGTCAGTCTCAGGGACAAGAGACATCCGGGTGAACTTAAGGCCATCAATTGACTCAGCAAGGCCCATCCTCAGAAGATTGTGGTACTCTGGCGATTGCCCTTTCTTCTCTTTCAATGGGCGGCTGAGATTTCGAGCACCAATCTTGTAAACTTTCGCTCGTGAACGGAGTTTGTACTTCGCAGCATAAAGCTTTGCAAGTGAACCTCTTAGGATGTAAGAGCAAAAGTTCACCACTTTCCTCCTATTGTCTGCATATCTGTACCACTCAACAATGGTTAACAAAAACTTGTTCATTTGTGAATTTGTGTGAGCTTGTGTGGCATGAAACATTCTAAAACAAGGCTGTGGATCAGGATCCCTATCACCCTTTAGAAAGTTCAGCTTCCTGAATTGCTTAATGCATTGTTTCAAGCTTGCCGTGACCGAAAGGAGAGTACCAACACCTTTCTCGCTAATGATCTTACCACCAGTAGCAGTATACCGAAGTGTTGGATACACGACTCTTCGACAAAGCACGTGATCTAGAAACATGATACCCTTAGTAATGTGTTCAATGGGAAGGCACTCATTATCAAGCTTGAGCATATACTTCTGATCACAAAACTCAATCAATTGCTTTCTTAATGTTGCTGCATCAGCCCTAGGTCCTCGAATACCAATCAGAATATGACCTCCATACCGAACGTAGTCCATCTTCCGAGTCTTGTCCGGACCACTTGTCGGAACAAATTCTGGCCACGATGTATTTCCTTGATCTGCTTCTCCTTCAGGACTATTCCATATGACATCACTCTTAGATGGAGAATAGAAGTCCTTGATCCTTCCCTCCATCCAGTGGTCCAATTCATCTAAACATATATTGGCCAGAAGAGGACTAAGTATCCCACAGTGTCCCCATGAAGGATTCTTCACCGCCTCTTCGGGAGCGAAACCAAAAAATGTCTCCAACCAATACGGATCAGGCTTCGGCTCATCATCAGCTAATACTCTCTTCTTCTGATACTTCCTTTTCTTCTTCTTCTTCTTTTCCCCTTCATCGATCCTGCTCGTTATAACTGGTGTAACCAAAGCAGCTTTAACTAAATCAATCACCTTTTTATCTCTTATATCTCTCATCAAAGCATTTATCACCATCCCTACCTTCATGCCATCTAAAATTGTACTTAAATCACCTTTCACATACCATAAATAACCAGCAAAATGCCTCCTAATTACGCGCAACACTGTATGCGCATTCCTCCCAGGCCTAAATGCATATGACTTCGGTGAAAATCGAGCTTCGTATATTGGTTCCAGAATCATAAACAGAACCTCTTGGACAATTTTATCTTGAAATGCAGCAGGCTGCGTAGTTGTCAAGATAGCCTTTATCTTCCTCTTCGACAACGATTCATAATCCGTCTTATCTTTTGGAGATTTTATGAAGAACTCCAATCTTGCTCCCCATTTAAACTTACTATCCAGAACTGCATTTCTAAGCGCCAGTAAATCTTCCAGTGCTGATCTTTGTATTGCATTTCGAGGCATATAGGCACCCATCTCATCCGCACAAACTTTCTGATACGCCAAAACCCATAACTCAAACCTCCGAAGATACGTGGTCAAATTGGAAATAATCCTATCCGGTTCGCGAAAATTCTCAATCCACATCTGAGAACAAACAGAGACTCCATCTTCCTTCATCAAGGTGGACGGATCATCAGGATCAGGCGTACGACGGTGCGCCGGAACAAATGAAAACACCCTACACACTGAAAATCCATGGAAACTAGGGTTCAGAGGATTCAGCTGGGAGAACAAAAAGCCATTGCTAGTTGTGACAACACTCGAACTCGTAAAAATCCGACGGGCAAATATGGAAACGCCCCGATGCATCTAGTGTAGAACGCTACGCTCGATATTTTATATCATATCCCGGGAAGAATTTCACGAATCATCAATCCAAGAACTCGTATGAATCGATAAAGCATGGAAATTAACACAAACCCTAACTGAAGCAGTTCAAAGAAAGTGATTGAAATGCAAAAAGTTTATTCAAGCCTGCGCTAACCGTGTAAAACCCTGTGGCGGCGGTGGCTTCAACTGGAGAATGGTACCGTAGCGACGAAGAACCAAAATAACACGGCGAAGGTAACAGCAAGGTTTTAAGCAAAAAACCCTTTCGCTTAAACCCTTCTGGTCGAAGTCGCCGTTTGTAATTTTGTATTTTGCAGCAATACCCTTCAACTCCGCTGTATTTATTATATTGCAATTTATAATTTTTTGTTTATAACTAATTAATTTTAATTATTGATAATTAAATTATTAATTTTTCCATACTTTGTGAACTTATAAATTAAAGTATGAAAAAAAAAATAAAAAACCAAATCCGCTGTCTTTATAATTACACTATTTATTATAATTTTATCGAATTTTCACACGTATATAATTGTTTTTAAATGCAATGATTAATATAAATTAGAGAGAAATATAATAATTAAATAAATTCTAATAGTTTTTAATAATGTTGAGAATTTTCTTCCGTTGGTATGATATACATTTTGAGCATAAGCTCGCGTGGTTTTGGTTTTGGTTGTCTCAAAAGGCATCATATTAATATAGACAGTGTTTCTCACTTATATACTCATGATCTTTCCCTAACTAGCTAAATGGGACTCCAAAAATTCTCCCCTCGAACAAAGTAAATCAGAGAGCCTCCCCTAACTTCCTTTTCTAGAGCCCTTGAATAGCCTCTCCTTTCTCTGGAGCTTTCGAATAAAGTACATCATTTGGTTGATACCTGAGTGCCTTGAATAGCCTCTCCTTTAATTGACGTTCGACTCATTCTCTTGAGCCCTCGAACAAAGTACACATTTCGTTTGACACCTGAGTCACTATGACTACACCTTCAAGACTCACAACTTGTAACGACCCGACTTTTTACACACGTACTAGTCGGATACATCACTTTAACACTGAAACTTTGTAATTTAAAATACATAAAAATATGCTAAAAATATTATTAAAAAAAAACATGCTCGAGTACGGTTTCTAAAGAAATTTAAAGACGTGCAATTTAACTAAAAGAAAATGAGTCCAAAATTTTCTAGCCCCATAAACTAGGAGTGTTTTAACAAAATTGTAAGTAGTTAAAATTAATTCAATGCACAAGCGTTTTAAATAAATAAGAAAAAACATAAAACTCTAAGTTACCCCGTGGACCGCCTTCTCCACATTGCTAGTCACTCTCATATTATAGCCGGACTTACTTGAAAATCATTTTAAAAATAGGGTGAGTATTACAAATTTCCCATTATGCTATGATATGCAACCAATCATATAGTTCATCAATTAAAATCAAGAGACCTTGGTGGTGGATTACCCGAAACATACTGCGTGTAATCTACTTACATATGATAATTTCAGCAATCGCTCCTCATTGACTATTGGTGATTGGTTACTCGATACACATAGCGTATAACCTTTGTCACGAAAATAATTTTCAGCAATCACCTCATGTAATGTCTTGGATATAAATAATAATAATAATAATAAAAGAAATATTCAAACCGGTCCGAAATCTTGCTTGGATTTAAAATTATGTCAGGTTTAATTTCTATTTTATTTAAATGTATTTATTATGAATTTCGAGTAAAACATTTATGGGATGACGTCACTAATTAGGCTAAGAAAATTAGGGCGTTACACCTCATGCGATCATTAGTAGCTGGTTACCTGAAACATAACATTAAAAGATCATAACATGCACGTATGCGGTCCCAAAACATTTATCAAAATAAACAACAAACATCCATACAATAACATACCATCCAACCGTATTTCAACCAAAAAAAAAAAACGGTTTTATTTTAATAAGAAGGTCCCTTCCCATATATTGACCGTAGGCCCAAACCTACGTACAAATGTCCAATAAATAAACCTAGTTTTTCATGATGTCATGATTCTAAAAATTACATGGTTTGTTATTTACCGTCCTCTTGGTAAAGGTTGGGTTAAGAATTCCGTCTTTCTCTAAAAGTATTAAACTTGGTTGGTTGACACGTCGAACCTCCAACTTTGTTACTCTGACTACTAAATTTACATTTATAGGTGACTATTAGTAATATGTCGAATCTAACTAAGTTGGAATAAAATATCAAGTCTCACCGAACTGACCTTTTTACCATATTCAATCATGCTCTCTATACAAATATGTAAATTTAAAGTGATTTGGAGTAAAAATTTTACGGATAAATAAATTTAGGTTAAATTAATAAAAATATTCTTGAACTTTATTTGTTGTCTAAAAAAATATTAACTTTTAAATAAGCGGTTATATTTAAAGAAAAACGGTTAATACTTGGTTTAAAAAATACCTTTTAATTTTCAAAAATTTTATTAATACTTAAAATTTTTTTTTTAAACTTAAAAAAACACTTTTAAACTTTTTTTTAAAAATAATAAAAATATCTTTATATTTATGAATTTTCAAAATAACATTAAAACATTTGTAAATAATCTACGAGGTGTCAATAGGTGGATTGTTACGACGACGACAAAAAAAAAATTATAAAAGTAAAGGATTAATATTATTTTTAAATTTTATTTTTTTAAATATAATACTAACAAATAAAAGTATTTTTAAACTTACAAAAAACTGGAGGAAGATAATAATGAAATATTTTAAAAATTAAAAGTATTTTTTTTAAACACTATTAAAAGTTTAAATATTCTTCAAAATTATTGGTGGTATTTTTTAGATTTTTTTTTGTTCGTAAAATCAAGAGTATTATTGAAATATTTGAAAGTTTAACAATATTTTTTTAGATAAAGTAAAAAGTTAATGTATTTTTATTAATTTAGTTTTTTTTTTTAATAGGAAGGCTTCTTATGCATGGACGACAACTCCAAACGTCACACATTTGTCGCCTACCTAACCTAATACCGAAGACTTAAAGTTACTGTCGGTAGAGGAATTATAGAGAACCGACAATAGAGATAAAAAAAAATTACGAAACTCATAATTCAAGAGTAAAAATGTCCCATTTGAAATTTTAATCACTCAAATATTACCAAATGGAACATGAAAAATCATGGAATAAGGAGGGTGTGAGAAGGAACCGAGAGATATATGACCCGACCCGACCCGACCCGACCCGTTGTTCACAAATGAGATCCTTAACGAGCAGTGGGAAACTGAAAGCAGAGTCCAGATCAAAGAAAGAAAGAACGAACTGGGCCAAAAGGCAGAGTTTCCATTGCAGCTGACCTCGACCGAAATCTCCATCTCCATTCCGTAATTCTTCCTCTGTCGGAAAGGTAAACCAGAGATCTCTCCGGAAATGGCACCCACGTCGGCTCTGGCGAAGTATAAGCTGGTCTTTCTCGGAGATCAGTCTGTTGGGAAAACTAGCATCATTACACGCTTCATGTACGACAAATTCGATAATACATATCAGGTAATTCCCTGCTGAATCGTTTATTGTTTAGATCCTTGTTTGTATCACACGTTGTGGCCGGATCGGTTCGGAAACTGTTAATCAATGCCTGATCCTGTTGTTTCTCTTTAATTTTGATTCCTCTTGTTTCCATCTGCAGTTTTCTTTGATTATATGCGGCTTTCTTTTCTGTTGTGTCTCGTTGTGTCATTGAGGAGGCCGAGAATTCCGTGTTTATGTTTTCAGATCTTTTGGTTTTTATTCATAGGCGATCAGCATTTTCCTTCCACACTCTGTATTTATTTCAATATATTAGTTCTTAGTCGAAAGTTCAGTAATCAAGCAGTGTCTTAAGTCTATGATTCTGACCTTGCTGCTTCCGGGTGAATGATGTTCAGAATTTAGCGCCGTTTGCTGTCGACACCATTAGTCTTTAGTACTATTATATTGGATACGCCTTGCAGAATTGGATCGAAATGAGGAGAAAGGCGGGTTTTCGTTGATGCCTTTCTTTCAGCTAATTTGAATCTAGACCATTATTCTGGAATCATGATCTGACTTCGTGCTAACTTTTGTGGACTGAAAAGCTTTTTGGTCTTTACTTCCCATATTTTAATTTGTTGGATTATTTGAAGAATAGTTGGCTGACTTCGTACAAAAAAAAAACCACTGTTACATGTCCTCGCATGCCTAGTATTTTGTCCCTACCTCATGGAGTTGGGTGAGCATTGCCAATAATCCAACTGCTAACTTGATAGAGCAATTGGGTGTTCGTTCCACGTCATGTATGTTAAAAATGCTTTGGTTGTCTGACACATTGACGAAGATTTATAATCATTCTCATGTTCAATTTGGTAATTTTAATTACACCAAAATTTTACACAATATGATTCATGAAACCAGATGTGTCTTCGGTTATTGTAACTGCATTGACAGCACGACATGATAAGTCCTGTATGGTTTTTGACTATTGGGACATTTTTGTCACTGCTTCTATGGGGAACAGGATATATAGAGGAAGCAGATTAGGAGTGATTAATGTTCAGTGGACAGGTGGATTGTGCTACTGATCAGTTTTCAAGTTGATAAGAACTATGAAGATGCTAGATTCATCATGTTGTTGGGTTATCTCAGCAATAATTTTCTTAAATATTCTTTTGATGATGTTCTTTTCAATGCATCAATTTGAGGTTTTTACATAAAGCCTTTCGGGGTTATTTTCTTTGTTTAGTTTTGATCAAGTGGAAAGGTTTCATAATTACATCTAGATCAAATGAGTGCATTATCTTCCATCTACTGTTTTTCCTTTTTGATAATGAATGGTAGATATATAGTTCCATCTCTCTCTCTTTTTTTTTCTTCTTTTTATCTTTTGTTGGATACAAAGTTCTTTCTAAATTTCAGTTTCAAATTTATACCACACATTCACTTCTTGCAATATAGTAACTATGTGCCATTGTTCAGGCTACAATTGGCATTGATTTTCTCTCGAAAACCATGTATCTGGAAGATCGTACTGTTCGACTGCAGTTGTGGTAAGATAAATTACAATTTATGGTTGTTCATATATAGATGACTGCTTTCTATTGGTTTTACTTATTCACATTACTCTTCTAATTCAATCACATTTTGTGCTGTATATAAATCATGTGATTTATTTATCCTTGAGGATTGAAGAACTTATGTGATTTATTTGCTCGAGTCCATGGTATAAATGATAGGTTTCAACAACGTAAGCAAGCAAACAACCCAGTATAGCTATTCCTCCTAGATTTAAGCTATTCTCCTTTGAAACTTGAAAATAAATTTAAAGGTGTAATTCTTGGGGGAGGAAATCCAAAAAGTCTGCATTTGGAATTCCTTAATGGATGAAAATTCAAAAAAATGATTGAACTGGTTTCCTGCTTCAGTGTGTAGAGGTGGAGTGCTCATTTGCAGCAATTAATGCTTTCATAGTATTCCTAATAAAGTTGTTAGAAATTTGAAGATATATCTTAGAAAATCCTTTTGGGAGGGATCAAATGGAAAGTGCCCGGCCATCTTATTGGATGAAATGCAGCCTCTTTTCTTCTGCAGAATCAATGTTAATATTGGAAAAAACCAAACATAAAATTAATTCTCTTCTTTAAATATGGTTGTGGAGGTTTCATAGGGAGGGAGCCCAATTTTTTATGGGATGGAATTAATGAAAGTAATATTTGCTTCTCTGGAAAGCTCACTAATTGTTTTTATTCTTCTGATAAAAGTTCTTGGTCTCACATCACGTCATTTATGTATATGGATAAGATTGAAAATATGAAATGTACAAAAATAGAGGAGCAAAGCCTCAACCCTGGCTAAGGAAGTTGTGAAAAAAAAGTCTTCCAATTGGCACAAGGAGAAGAAAACATAAGTTAAAAGTAAAAGGTTTGTACAAATATGAATAGGGCAATGCCCCCAAAATAATTTGATCCCATGAAACAAACCTTTAGAAGGATTCTATTATTTCTTTCCAACCATGAATTCTAAATAAAAGCTCCAATACAACTCATCTCCAACAAAAACTATTGTCAGAAATGGGTAGTCATTTTATAGTTTCGTGGCTTCTTTTTGGGCCTCTCTCACTAGTCTTCAGAACTACCATGCTTTCTTTCTGTACATGGCCAATTGGATACCCTTATTTTTTCTTTTAACTCCTAGGCCTGTTCATTTTGTGCCTGCCACTCGAGGATGAAAGGAGATACAGAAAAAGCTGCACGAAGTTAATAAGAAAACTGCAGAATAAAAAAACTTCAGACAACTAGAAGGAACTAATTAGTTTCGATAGATAATATCATCTAGAAACTAAGTAACAAGCAATGTTTAATGTATCTTTGCCATCTGTATATTTTCCATCAAATAAAAAAAAAATGTTACAGGTGCGCTAATCAAATTTTTCCTTTGTTTTTGATAGGCACATCTTATAAATTAATGTATCCATTTTGACTTCTTTTCACGTATATTTATGATACTTCTCATTCTATTTAATTGGATCGACTAACTTGCATATTTGTCTTTTCCAGAAGAATGGGTTTTGCTATACATTTATAAATTTTATGTTGCTTTGTTTCTCAGGGACACTGCTGGACAGGAAAGATTCAGAAGTCTAATACCAAGCTATATCAGGGACTCATCTGTCGCTGTCATTGTTTTTGATGTTGCGAGTATGGATCTGAAATTTTCTATTGAATGAGAATAATTAAGTAAACCAATTGAAAATGTGTATTCTTCGGTGTTGTGATAAAATATCTTGTATACTCTTGGGGTGGATCTGGGATCTAATATCCAAAGCCTTTTAGGTCCTTAATCTCATATAGTTACTCGATTACATGCTGCGGAGTTAATTCTGTGCCATGATGTGGTCAAGGGATTATTTTGAACTGTTTTTATCCTGTTGTTACTTAGGCCGGCAAACTTTCGTAAACACTTCAAAATGGATTGAGGAGGTGCGCACTGAGAGGGGCAGTGATGTCATTATAGTGCTTGTTGGGAACAAAACGGACCTTGTGGAGAAGAGGTAATAGTTAACCGTGGATTTTTATTTCGTTTGCATGTTCTATCTTTTTAGCTGTTTCAATTCTGAATAATATATGCAAACCTGAATTGGAGTTCTAAGAAAAATATTAATGATATTGAAGTGATATAGAGAGCTTGCAAATCTTTTTGGCTTTTTAGATACCCTAAGCATAGGCCAATTGGTTAAAACATTAAAGGTTTGTTCTAACAGTCCGATGTTCTAACATTAATTAGTTATGTCTGATGTAAGGGGATGTCTAGAACTTAAAGGTTTGTTCTCGTCTCCATATTGTTCAAATGGTCAGAAGTTCAAAAAATAGTTTGTTGTTACTACTCATTGTGCTATACAATTTATGAATATAAATTTCAATATAAATTGAGCTTTAAGTTTCATCTAGTTTGATCCTTCTCTAAAAAAAATCATTTAGTTAATATTTAGACGAAGATTAAAGTTAATATAGTATATCAGTAGTCTGGGCAATATTGTTTTAAGGCATATCATTATCAGATAATCTTACATTTTTATTATATGTAATGTGTGGAAAAAGAGTAAATATTGTGTTCATATAGAACATGATGTTGTGATCTACCACTGTTCTTTCTCCTATATTTTCGAAGGGAAAAAGGTTTCAATTTAATAAGCTTTTTTTCTTTTACATTACTTAGAAGTTTTGTTTGGCATATCGTTTCACCTTTTTCCCATATGCTGCATTGGTAGGCAAGTCTCCATAGAGGAAGGAGAAGCCAAAGCCCGTGAACTAAATGTCATGTTCATCGAAACAAGTGCTAAAGCTGGATTTAATATCAAGGTAAACCATTCATACTCTGATAACCTGATATTTGTACTGTACCTCCAGATTGAATATATACCGATCATCTACCGTATACTTGGGAACTCGACGAAGATGTTTTAGGATTACTCCATTCTTTGACAAAAATTATGTTAAATCTTGAAAAGAAGCCGCAGTTTTCTTCGTACTCGTTTATGGTATTCTAACGGCCATCCTTATAAAATTTGTGCAGGCACTGTTCCGAAAAATCGCTGCAGCTTTGCCGGGAATGGAAACTCTCTCATCAGCAAAACAAGAAGACATGGTTGATGTTAACCTGAAGTCCTCAGGCAGTGGTGCTTCACAATCCCAGCAGCAGCAGGGTGGATGTGCCTGCTAATGATGCCGGATACGAATTGTTGACGGAATCACTCTTTCTTGCTTTTTGCTTTCAACGCCTCAACCTTCTAGAACTGTGAGCATTCAGGTACAAGATTGGTTATATCTATGAATGCCTTGCTTGAGCAGACTAAATTCGTAAAATGAAATTGGTGGCAAGAGTAGACGATTGTTATTTTATGGAGTAATTTGATGTATTGGTGGAGTCATTATTTGGGTTTTGGGATTTGTAAAAAATAGAAGTTTTTCTGTCGGACTCGATTACAAAATGGAAATTTATCTAGAAAATCTGCAAATTTCTCACCTGTTCTTGCAATGGATTGTTGTGTTGGTTCATAATAAGTTCTGGCTGGCAGGAAGAAGGTGAGTGGTTTTGGTTCTTTGAGATAGAATTCGTGAACTAATGGAATGGCCAATTTATTTTTTTCCGTAAGTGAAAATGATGGGTTATTGATATTTATAATAAATAATATTTTAGTGGTTATTACTCAACAAAGAATTTGGGCGTAGAAATTAAATGCATTAGATTTTTTGTTCTCATTGTTATTTAAGCTCCTACTCAAGGGAGAAACAGATTTCATTGCAATTTTTTTGAAAATAAGTCAATGTTTTGTTTTTATTTAATCATCGATAGCTAAAATTTAAAAGTTTTAATCATCGATAGCTATAAATAACTTGAAGAGAAGAGGATAGATAATTGAGTGGTTAAGTTTTGTAATAATTTATTAATAATAGATGATTGAGGGGTTAATTTTAGTTACTGTCTTACGTCAATGGTATTTTAATCCTAAAAGATAATAAAATTATAAAAATAAATCCTAAATCACGTTATTTATTTTTGTGGTAAAACCCCATTAGAAAAACAACTAACAACTAATAAAAACAGATCCTAATCCAAAGCGATGGCTAAGATACTAAATCTATCATAACACTTATTCTCGCCAAGAAAAAAACGTGGAAGAAAATGTGGAAGAAATATCTGAAAAAAGAAAATTAGAAAATCAGCATAATATAAACAACGCATTAATCAATGAAAATTAAAATTCTAGAAAAAAGAATCTTCAATAACAAAAAAGTATTAAACTGGGCTTGGAGGGGTGCGCCAGGCCCACGCAATAGTGCAACGCAAGGGCGACGCTCGAAGGCCCAGATAGCAAGCTACCTTGGTGGGCTTTCCCCCATAAAAAATTAATTTAATATCATGTGGGCCGATGGCCCACGTATCAGATATTAAACTGATAAGAACAGATACTACACTTGATCTTAGCCAAAAGGCCGAGAAAGGTATGAATTGTTCAGACATCTTCGGCGTGTTTTATAGTAGCGTATGGTGCAGCCTTTCACGTGATTTCCGATGTGGGATAGCTAAATCTCTCTCTTCAAATTCAGAGGTGCCTTTGCTTTGCGATGGAAATTTTACTCGCGATTGCTTTGAATTATATAATATAATATATAATCCGTTGAGCATTTAAAAAAGAGTTCAGATTTTGGTGCGGAAATCTAACTTAATAAACTATGTTCCAATTATAAATAGCCTTTCAATTGAGTATTAAAATCATTTTGATTTGAATACTTCCCATTAAATATATTTTTTTTCTTTTATATTTAACCTATTAAATATTAATTCAAAATTTTTAATTTTTTTTTGTTGTATTATTATGAGATACTAAATGGACCTCATAAATCTATTTATGGTAAGTTTCAATAATACAAAATTATTTTTTATTCATTAACCTGGCGTCATTCAAATATCTAGAGTTGCACCACTATAAAAACAAGTGGCGAGCATGGACTCACCAAGCGGGTTTGTATACTCCTGGACCTGCTGGTCGGGCTAGCATCTCTAGTGTTGTTGCCGAACACTTGGAAAGAATAACGACCGTGTTTGCATCATGATAAACATGATGATCATTTTCCTTTTCATAACGTACGTATCCATACTCATCATAAAGGGAAAATATCCGACACATGAACATACATTTACCTATAAGGTCCCAACATTTTCCATTGTAAATAAATCATGCAAGACAATCCTCATTCCTTTTTCAATATTATAGATGGTAATATGCATGCGTAAAATCACACAAAATCATTTCATTCATATAACCTTTAAAACATATCTTAGGGGCAGTGTATCATAATTCTCCTTATGTCAAAACATTTCATTGCATGTCATAATATATTATGGCCCAACATAATCATATCACAGTGTATGAACATTTCATAGCATATCATATCATAATTTATCATGGCATAACATGATATATCATTTATATTCTAATATTATTGGGTATATCTTCACATATCATAAAACAAAACATAACATATCATCAAGCATATCAAACACATCACACATATGACACTGCAGTGTATTATGTCATTGAACATGTGTCATCATACATAAAACAATTTTTCCAACAAACCGATAGTAAAGTCACTTACTTGGTTGGTTTTAGCCGAAGTTCTATCTAATTTTCGAATTAACTTGACTTCGTCCCTCGATATTCGTTTCAACTTATACGGAGGCGCTTCACCCTATTATAAATATTAATCCAACGCCTTCAATAATTTCAATTTTTAACTTAATGGAAAAAACGAGAATTATACTAACCTTAAATCATTTCAATAAAGTCAAAGTCAACTTCGAAGGGTAAAAAATGGGGGAATCGATACTAAATTTCTAGACCCGAGCCGTTTAAGCCGTTTTCAAGCCACTGTAGGTTGTAGAGCCGAGCCACCGAGTGAGTCGAGGGAGACACGAGTCACGCATGTGCAATGAGGCTAGAGATGTGCGTGGGTTTCTGATTATGTCGAGTCGGGTCGGGTCGCTCGGGCATGCGGATCGTGCGTGATTGTGGGTCGCGGGTTGCGCGGTAACCGTGGGTTGTGGGTTGCGTTTTCGAGCTGAGCGTGTCTGGTGGGCTGCAAGTGGGTACGCCCGAATCCGGATCCAAGGAGAGTCCGCGGAGCCTTTTTTCTTCACCCAACTACAGAGCGTGTCTCGCCTGAGGTTTGGTCTGCTCGGACTTCGTCTGCTTCTCTCTCTCTCCCTTCAACACCTACAGTTGCAGACAAGTTGGGATTGATTTGGGGGGCTGAGTGGAAGTTGTGGCGGTTTAAGTAAGGAGGCGGCATGGGTTGGTTACTCATGGGATTCCTGGATTTCCCTCGCTGGAAATCTCGTAATTTCCGGCTAGGTTGAACGTTTCAAAATATATATATATATTATACCGTTACACAAATAGAAAAAATGAGCTTCATATCAAAGAGTTTATAGCTCACTCAAGCTAAAATATTAATCATTTCGATTTAACATAGTCAAAAATTTATTCGCATGTCCCAACGTCAATTTTGATCATATATGTTGTGTAACAATTATTAAACTAGACTTGGAGGGGTGCGCCAGGCCCATGCAGTAGTGCAACGCAAGGGCGACGCTCGAAGGCCCTGATAGCAAGCTACCTTGGTGGGCCTTCCCCCATAAGAAATTAATTTAATATCATGTGGGCCGATGGCCCACGTATCAGATATTAAACTGATAAGAACAGATACTACACTTGATCTTAGCCAAAAGGCCGAGAAAGGTATGAATTGTTCAGACATCTTCGGCGTGTTTTATAGTAGCGTATGGTGCAGCCTTTCAAGTCATTTCCGATGTGGGATAGCTAAATCTCTCTTCAAAATCAGAAATGCCTTGCTTTGCGATGGAAATTTTACACCTCATCTCGAGTGCTTTAAATTATATAATATAATATATATATAAATATAATCCGCTGAGGTCCAGCCACCATGCACATACCACCCGCTCCAAAAGAAAAAACCCCAAAAATATTTTAATTAAACTATAATTTTAATCTCTATTTTTTTGTGGTCAATCTAAATCTAATTTAATAAACTATGTACCAATTATAAGAGCCTTTCAATTGAGTATTAAAATTTCCAATTAAATATATCTTTTTCTTTCATATTTAACCTATAAAATATATTAAATATTATTTTAAATCTTTTAATTCTTTCCTTCAATTAAATGGAATCTTTAGTATTATTATGAGTTGTGAGTTAGTACATTAAATTGAATCTTTGAGTTAAATGACTTTATAAATCTACTTAGGACCAGTTTTAATAATACAAAATTAGTTTTTACTATAAACTTAGAATTGCACTACTGTAAAATAAGTTGATCTATGAATATAATCATTATATGCAATTTCATATTTTTTTATATGTTATTTGTAACACTGGTTGGATAAAAAATTTGTTATATCATTGATTCTTTAATAAATAATTAATTTATGATTCAACAATAAACTAAGTTATTCTCGAACTAATGAGAGTGTGTCATTCTTATTCATGCAAATTGTAGCGATCTTAATCTTCTAGGGAGATAGAGCTGCTACCATATGCATGATATAATCTCTTTATACAAAGATATTCATTTAAAATAATTCATAAAACGATGTTATATGTTTGCATAAGAGTGTCTTAAAATAAAACAACAAAAAATGTTCAATGCAAAATTATATGTCGTCGTCAACGTACGAGGTGTCTTGCCTTTACCTGAAATATAAGAGTAGCACAAGACTTGAGTACTTTAAGAAATAATCCCCAAGTGATCCCACCATTGAAATCCACCAATTGAAATCCACGAATGCAAATGCATGCAACATGAATGAGACCTATAATTTAGAACCGTATTCTCTTAGATGACTTTTCAGTCCGAGCAAATTGGATGCGTATTTACTTCTCTGCACACGACCCACACATGCGAGTATAGGCCCACCAGGCAGGCTCGCACACCCCTTGAGCCTGCTGGTCGGGCTAGCATCTCTGGTGTTGTTACTGGACACTCGAAAAGAATAGCAACCGTCGTAGCACCATGATAAACATGGTAATTATTTTTTTTTTCATAACGTACGCGTCCGTACTCATCATAAAGGGTAAGTATCCCGATGCACATGAACATACATTTATGCATGAGGTCTCAACATTTTCAATTGTAAATAAATCATGCAAGAGGCCCTCATTCCTTTCTCACATATTATACACGGTGATATGCATACGTAAAATCATACAAAATCATTTCTAATCCTAGCATAACTTTTAAAACATCTAAAGGTTAGAGACGCGCATGGGTTCCTGATCAGGTCGGGTCGTGTCACTCAGGCACGCGGATCACAAGTGATTGTGTGTCGTGGATTGCTCGGTAACTGTGGGTCGTGGATTGCATTTTTAGGTTGAGCGTGTCGACGAGTTTTCTCCTTCGTTGCACCACCACCGTTACACAAATAAAAAACTAACCTTCGTATACAAGACTTCATAGCTCTCCAAAAAATATTGATCTTTCATAATTAATATATTCATAAAGGTAGGTCAATTAATATATTCATAAAGGTAAGTTATTCAATTAATATATTCATAAAGGTAAGTTAAATATCGTATACATTTCAGTCAAATCTGTCCATGTCCTCACATGAATTTAATTATTTGGTTAAATTTATAATTTAGAGAAAATTTAGTAATTATAATTCACAACACAAACTGAGGAGATGAAATATAACCCATGGAGTCAAAACACCAACAACAAATGAGCAGTGTCGTAGTTCATCTTCTCCAAGTGGTGGAGTTGCACAGTACACTTGGTCCGGCCGAGGTCCACAAGCCAATGTGAATTAGAATCACCTAAAGGAAAATTAGAAAATAAGCCTATACTAACAACGCATTTATCACAGTAAATATTAAAATTCTTGAAGAAAGGTTTCTTTTAGTATACAATTATTAAACTGGGCTTGGAGGGGTGCGCCAGGCCCATGCAGTAGTGCAACGCAAGGGCAACGCTCGAAGGCCCAGATAGCAAGCTACCTTGGTGGGCCTTCCCCCATAAGAAATTAATTTAATATCATGTGGGCCGATGGCCCACGTATCAGATATTAAACTGATAAGAACAGATACTACACTTGATCTTAGCCAAAAGGCCGAGAAAGGTATGAATTGTTTAGCCATCTTCGGCGTCTTTTATAGTAGCGTATGGTGCAGCCTTTCACGCCATTTCCGATGTGGGATAGCTAATGCTTTGCGATGGAAATGTTGCATCTCATCGCGAGTAGTAATACTGCGAGCAGTAATATTGTGTCCAGCCATTGTGAGTGTGAATCTCTTGGACCCTCTCTGGTCGCTAATCTATGGCGATGTCTGGAGGTAAGTGAAACTCCTATTGTTATGCGCCTTATTAATACTCTCATAATCATATTGTGGGTGTCCGTACTCATCGTCTCTGAAGAAGTATCTCTATGCTTATGAACATACAACATGCATGACGTCCCTCTAAATTTCATCTTATCATCTCTTCTGACACAACCATCTAGTCTCATCTCTTTGTTACTTTAAGTAACAAATGCTTTTGAATATTTATATCTAATATAATTTTCATGCTCTTAGGGTTATGTCCTACGTCGGTCATATCGATATGATGCAATATGACACTCATCATCATATAACATGCTCAATAGGGAAAACATCATCATATTAAGATAAACATCATGCAATCGTCATACTCATCTTATCGCCATAAGGTGCATCAAGCCTATCAAGTACGTCATATATCGAAATATATATATATTACGCACATCATCATGCAACATAACTCATACATCATCATATACTAGTATATGACATCATACGACACACTCATACATCATCACATACTAATATATGACATCATACGATACCGCTCATACCTCATCATAACTCATACATCATCATAGCTCATACATCATAAATTGTAACATTCACAAAAGTTGCTTAGAACATCAAGAAAAATAGGTTTGGGCTTTTGAAATGACGAAATTGTTCAAAAACCGATGGAGAACCGAAGATAAGAGTTTCAGGTTTTTCATTTTTTTATTTTTCTTAAATCCGTGATTTTTTAGGAATAATGTCATGTCGTGGTCAATTAGAGAAAATTCATACATTCGCTAGGATTCAAAAGGAGGCATGGACCGCGACTACATGTTGAATCGCTCATGAGCCAACCGCCCGTGATTGTGTGGGTACCAACCTCACCAGTTGCGTATGAGTCGAATGAGGGATGAGATTTTGCTCCTAGTAGGTCACCGGTCATTCATAACTCGGGATAAGGAACTCTTAGGGTTTAAATGAAAGATCGAAAACCAGAATAGCCCCAAGGAGATAAGACCAAAACCGGATGTCCTAGAGCCAATGAGAAGCACGTGGGAATTTGTTAATCCTAGAGTGCGATGAGAGCCTACAAGTAGGTGGCTTAATGAGTATAATTTTTTTATACCCATCCCTGTTGTCCTTCCTTTTTTAGGTGTTTGCAGGCTGCCCGTCGAGGTGGAGGAGCGTTCGAGAGCTGTGCGGTCACAAAGAAGGTCGTTCCAGAGCGTCAATAAATTTCCAATCATTTTAGAGTCTTTTTAAAAATAAAATTCTTTTTTTATTTTAATTTTATTGGATTTTATCTTTTATCCTCCCTCTCTTCTAATTTCTTTTTAATTGTTTACGCTTTCATCTATTAGTCACTGTCCGAGTTTCATCTTTTAGTCACTGTCCGAGTTTCATCTTTTAGTCCCTGTCCGAGTTTCGAAGCCTCGAAAATTAGCTCGTAACAAACTCTTACACACAAATCCATTGGTGAATTATTGAATTACCCAAAACAAAACCTATATCATTTATAAGCTTATAATTTTTTAAATAGGTTTGTAATTCACTTAAAAGATTTAAGAAACATAATACTAAAAATAAAACTTTAAAATAAAGATAAAAAAAAAAACCAATAAACGCCTTATGAACAACTACTACCTATAACTGATTAAACTCTTACATGCAAACGTACTAGTTCAATTGATGTCAACAAACTACCCACATTCCATTTTTTATTTTAACAAAAATTTATTTTTAATAATTACTAATTTACATATTAATTATTGAATTACCCAAAACAAAAATTATATGATTTATTACTCAAAATAATATTTGATTTTTTTTTTTACTTTCCATATATTCATTATTTCTAAAACAATATCTGATTTTTTTACTCAAAACGTACATTCATTCTCTTTTCTAAATGATATCTTTTAAAAACGTATCTTCGTTATCTTATTTTTACCCAAAATAATATATGATTTTATTACTCAAAACATACCTTCATTCTTTTTACCCAAAATAATATCGGATTCTTTTTATACTCAAAACACTAACTATATATATATATATATACCTTGGTTATCTCAGCAATGTTATTAATTATTTGGTTATGAGATTTTTAAGTTTGCAATTTATTTAGGTAAATATGAGTGTTAACCAAAAGATTTAAAAAAACACTATACTACAAATCAAGCTTAATTGTCAAGGGCGAACAAAGATTGACATAATAGCTCTCTCAAAAATCAAGACAAGAAACTTTTCTACTCTACTTATCTTTCTTACTTTCGATTCAATGAACGAGTTCTTAAAAGCTCATGAAATCAAATCGTCTCAAATCTTCTACCAAGCAGAAGAAAGTTCAAATGGGCACAGAGGCACCGTCTCGAATACTGTCAATCAAGAATACCAGATTGACAAAATTGAAGATCAACTTCAAAATTGGACTATTACGAAGGTAGATCCTAAAACTATCTACCAATTTTCAACCTTCAATTTTACTCAAAGATCATGCATCAAATTCTCAAAGAAAAAATATCTCAATTCATAGCAATAAGAATCTCTTAATCTTTTTTTCAAAATCTTTTATACTCCAACACCGTGAAAAATTTAATTATTTCACGTCGGTCTTGTTCAAGTTGCGATAAAACAGTTATTCAGACTTGGACTAGATATTTCCGTCCTTATCTCCCTTCGAGATAAGAGACATGAAGATTTCTCAAATTCCTTATTGGGAATGGTTCAATCTAATTTAGAGAATGGACCCGTTTATTTCAATTCCTATCCAAATAGATCCGCATATATTATCATCCCTTATGCTGGACCTATAATCAAAAAAATTGAGCTCATAGAAGCAAATATTGGAAAGTCTTCCGTGACTGTTCCAAAAACCCTCTCTTGTGATCAAATAACCAGAAATACTCTTTGGGAAATAGAAGACGACAGTCTTCCCAAAAGAAAAGAATCTCAAAACCCAGTTCAAATCATCGAACATGATGATGGAAGCGTTGAAGTAAAGTTCAGCGAAGAACCTCCATCAAATCCAAAAGTGAAAGAATTCCTGAGTTCGAGACCAAGTACTTCAGGAATTTCAAGCTCAATATATGACCCTTTAAAAGTAAAGGATGTCAATTACGATCAAAGAAGAGCCGCAATCGACTGTTAAGATGGCTCAAGATCTCCAACCCATTTTGATATGAATACTCAATCTGTCTGCAAGTCAGCTTAATGTCATTAGAGCTGATTTCCAAATAGACAATGAATTACAAAGAGCAGACTTCATGTCAGCAGCAAACTTCTAAAAAAAGAAACGCTTTCTTTCAAACCTATTAAGAAACTGAGCGAAATGAACTAAGAGCTCGGTAGTATTCTCATATGGAGGCTATAGAAGGAAACATACCTTTCTTCGAATGGTTTGAAGAAAATGTTTTACAAATTAATAGTTTGACCCAAAACAACTGGAAGACCACCAGAAGAGGCGAGGTACATTCAAAACATCATCTGTGAGAAGAAATTGAATTCTATAACTACTACAAAGAGAAGGTCAAAGCTAGTCCCTTCAAAAATATTCGTGAAGGACTAGAAAATGGTAACCCAACCCTAAAGGATATAAAAAATATCCGACATCAAAACAATTACTCAAATAAGATTTTAGCTACTATTGCTACTCAACTCGAGAGCATCGAAGGAAGAATCTCGAAGAAATCCGGTACTCAGCAAGAAGGCACAAGCTACTCTGTACCAAAGATTGATGAGTCAATACCAATACTTAGACCTGCAAATTTCAAGGAGGGTTTCAAAAGAAGAAGCTGCAATGGCCAAGATAGAAGAAAAATTGGATAGAATTCTAGATCCAAAAATAACATCTCCAGAGCCATCTGTCAATGTCGTTAACAATTACGACGTAATCGAAGAATCCAAAGATGGGGTTCTAGACGAGGTAGAGAAACCTCTAAACAATCAAATTGCAAGAATCTCAAGTCAAAAACAATAGCGGCCATCAGACAAACTTTGTATTGGAGAAATGGACAACAAAATAGTTATAATCATCTTTTGTTTGAAATAAAAAAAATAAATATATGATTTTATTAGGATCTAGGTTGATTATTGATGTTCGTGTGATGTTTATGAATAACACTCTAAATGTACCTTGACCTACCACGCATCTTGAATAATACCCTAAATATTCTAAATAACACATTGAAGATGGCCAAGGAGATGACCAAGAGTTTGACCATGTTTGTCTGGCTCTAAGATTTGAAGTTTTGACCTTTTTCATGTCCGGCCAATGTGTATTTATTTGTGCTGAAACTTTTTTCAGCACGTTAAACCAATATGTATTTATTTGTGCTAAATCTAACTAGTGTCTATTGGACTATTTAAAAATTCTTCCGATTAAATTTAATATCTAATGAATAGTTATAGTCATCCTTTGACGGTAAATATCAAAAGAAAGGAAGAAATTTGTGTCGGAGAAATTTATTGCATAAATCCAATTTATACAGAAAGTAATAAATTATTCAAAAATTCCTACAATATTAATAAATTCTAAACCCTATCCACATCTCTCCAATAATATCTCTAAAATATCTTTAAATCAATATATGTTCAGGTGCGTCCTAAGTCCCGCACGGAGAGAACTTTTATGGTTAGACTGTACTGTTGGGACCCGGGCGAAGAGAATATCCTTGGAATGTCAATGAATTTAAATTTAATACCTTAATAAATTCGAATTTTTTTTATGTCTAATAAAATTAATAATTTAAAAATATTGAATGTGGTAGTAACGTGTTAGATAAATTGATAATTCAAAAACTAAATTGGTCTAATTTAAAATTTTGTATTATAATTTTTTTTCGATAGGAACTTTAAGCCATAAAATAAATAAATATCTAATATACCCAATAAAATAAATAAATATCTATATACACCTATCAGATTCAAATAACTAGAGATTTAAATATTGTTGGGTGTAAAAAAAAAATTAATGACATGAGTAAAAAAATGTATATATATTATTTTGGGTAAAAAAAAATGATGTTTAGGATAATAACAGGTTTGTTTTTTTATAATTGTAATGTAAATAAAAAATAGTTTCATTTTTACTATTGTATTGAATTTGTTGGCATGAATAAGTAGGTTTTTGATGGGATGGGTACTAGTTGTTGATAAGGTATTTATTGGTCAGTTTTTCTTTATCCATATTTTAAATTATTATCGGAATTATTATTGAAATAAATTGTAAACCTACAAATCTCACAACCAAATAATTAATAATACCATTGAGATAATGAATGTATATATATGTAGTATTTTGAGTATAAAAAAAATTCTATTTGAAAACTTTTTTAGAGGCTCAAAAAAATACTATAGTCCAAAAAAAATTAAATATTTGTCGAATCAATTACATGTTTATTTTGGTAAATAGTTTAACAGTAGAATCTGACACATCTCATGTAATGGAGGAATCTTAACAGCTTTCTTCATAGGAAAGAATCCATTTATCTATTTTCATGGACGGATATGGAATTCTACTCAAAATAATTAAGACTTGTGTACATAAATTTCAAAACGATTTGATTAACAAAAAATTTGTTATCAAAACGAATTGTACAGCATCCAAATTTGTTTTAGGATAGGATTGAGAAGAATGTTGTATCAAAACAAAATTTTGGTAGATTTCAGTCAATTTTATATTGTTTTGATTTTCAAATTTGGTCGAAATGAAAATCATTGTCGGATTACCTTTCAACTGATTTCCTATCCTCAAAACACTCTCTCCACACTTATTCATCTAGAAGAAAATTGAGACCAGATCTACGGCTTCTTCTTCAAACTCCCCTTATCCAATGTGTAAATAGTTATGCTATGGACTCTGTTTTCACACTGATGACCAGATCTACGACAAAAGCTGCTACTCAAAATCAACCCGAGGTTATCACTCCCCAAAGGCCTTCCGCCTCTTTAACACGGTCATTTGCAGCCATTCCGGTGAGACTTTGTATCTCCCGTTCAATTTTCTCCAGTACCTGAAACTAGGACATATTTCCAAAAATCGATATCTTTGACGGAAGCTTAGGTAGAACAGAGTATGATGATCCCAAAGTTAGTGAGATCGTCAAAAAGGTATATCCATCGGGATTCTTCTTTATCTCGGAAGACCTTCATAAGACAAGATTCTATGAATTTATCTAGTCGATACAAAATCTGTTGAAATTACTCATATTCCAAAACACGAAAATCCTTCACAAATAGCATATTCAAAACTAAAAATTTTCAAAGTTATGAATTGGAATCAAGATCCATACATGGAAAAAGCCTTTACAAAACTCTAATCCCTCAATCTATCTTATATAGATTATCAGATGACATGGTTTAATGTCAAATTTCGAGTACTCATGGCTCATCCAATTTTGAGCTCATAAAATCAATTATCCATTTTGATTTTGGTTTATTAAATAGTACAATATCTTTGACTCACATATATTTCCAGTTACAATAGAGGAGTCATTCCATTACTTTTCTCAAAACATCTTCAAAACGTCATTCCCTCCAACCATGCACTTTTGTATATATTTTCAAACTCGTATTTTAATTTGGAATTTCCAAGTAAAAGAAAATGAAGATCGATTAAAAGGATCTTCAAAACAATCAAAATCAGGGCTTTATCCACGCATATATCTTCAAAACAATCAAAATCAGGGCTTTATCCACGCATATATCGGTAAAGGTTTGGTTATCCAAAAATGGCCACTTTCAATCCTTATAAAGATGACAACTGAATTCTTAAACTCAAAGCCTAGCTACTTGCAAGATAGAATTTTGTATTGCAATATCCTAAATATATCCTGAATAACCTAAATATATCCCCTAAATATATCCTGAATAACCTAAATATATCCCCTAAATATATCCTGAATAACCTAAATATATCCCCTAAATATATCCTGAATAACCTAAATATATCCCCTAAATATATCCTGAATAACCTAAATATATCCCCCGACACCTTGGTTGGTATTCAAGATGGCCAAGAGGTGGTTGCATCTTAAATAATACCACCCTAAATATATCCCAATAACACTCTAAATAACACCTTAATATCCACATTCAAATTCAAGGACAAGAGGTCATAATTTCCTTTTGCATATATTTAGGGTAAAAATTGAAATAGCATCTTCAATTCCATACAGCACACCGTTCTCTAAGGTAGGACTCCCATATTGCTCTCATATTCAATTCCATACAGCACACCTTTCTCTAAGGGATCCCATATTGCTCAATTATTGAAGGACCCCAATATATCTCTTATTTTAGTCCCTATTGAATAACACCTTTCTCTAAAGAAAATTATTAAACTGGGCTTGGAGGGGTGCGCCAGGCCCATGCAATAGTGCAACGCAAGGGCGACGCTCGAAGGCCCAAGTAGCAAGCTACCTTGGTGGGCCTTCCCCCATAAAAAATTAATTTAATATCATGTGGGCCAATGGCCCACGTATCAGATATTAAACTGATAAGAACAGATACTACACTTGATCTTAGCCAAAAGGCCGAGAAAGGTATGAAGATTATAGTCGATCCAAGGGCATTTTATATTGACATTTGGTGCAGTCCTTATGCAGCATTTCCGATGTGGGACAATCATTAGGTTAATATGTGAACAAGCTTTTGATTTTAAATAATATAAATGCACAATATTTTACCATTTTTGTTAACCTTAGAATTGTGTATCAAATTGGAAAAATAAAAACATATTAAAAAAGATTTTGTTTTAAAAGTTTATCATGAATTTTAAATACATTGGTAGAAAGTCAATAATTTTTTTTAGTTTTTTTTTTTTAAATTTATGTTTATTTCCTTCTAATTCCCATACGTATAATTTTTATTTTTCTAAATAAATATTTAAATTCATAATAAATTCTAAAAACAGAAATTTATTTTTTAAAATACATTGATAGAAAGTGGCAAAATAAAGATAATTTTATAGAATAAAGTAGTGTTTTAATTTTTGTTTTAGATTTTAAAAACTATGTTTGCTTTCTCACAATTTTGTTATTGTGAGGTAACATTTGCATTATTTTTTAATTTTCAAAAACTAAAACACATTTTTAAATATTATTTTAAAAAAACCTTATAAAAATAGATAACAAGATAAATAAATTCATAAATTAGAGGAGTGTCTAAGCTTAATTTTTTTAAAATTTAAAATTAAATTATTATTAAACAATAAAATAATATATTTTTGTATATATTCATGAGTAATCATAGATGCGAAGTTATTTTAGATAATTGAATAATGAAGGAAATAATTATGTACAATATCAAGATCTCACCATTAAAATTATATTTTGTACAACAAAGTAATAAATAAATTATCCATAACAATAGTTTTTTCAAACTTAAAAAGAAGAAAAAAAAAATTACCTATGCAGCCAAACCACACCTTCCCACCTCTTCTGTTTCCTTCTCGGCTCCTCAGGGTCGCACCAACCTCTCATACCACGAGCTCAATCAGGGTGCACTGAAATGCCTGAAATCCACTATGTTGTTTATGCATTAATGTTCGACATGAAAATATTTATGTCCCTCTCAAAAGTTGTGTTCGCTTTTCTGACGTTTTACGAGGTTGTTTGTATTCTAGGCGAGGACTTAAGGGCGTTCATCGTGATTATTTCATTTCATAAGCACAAATGAACGGATGACAAATCGAGAGTTGGAAAGAGGACATTAAAACACCAAATCAAATGATTCTGACCTAGTTCTTGTCCTTTTCCTATTTACTAGTCTCAATGTTTCATTTGTGCAACGGAAGTGTTAGAATGAACTTTTATTTTAGTTAAAATTAAACAAAATTAAAGGTTAAGTAAACTTGAAAAAATATAAGAAAGTTTGATAGTAATTTATTCTATTTGGATCACACTAAGCAATAAAGTACCTCGGATTTTTCCCTCCGCCTCGGGTTGTCTCGCGATCCCTTCTACAGCAGAAAAATTTAAGCGCACAAATTATAAACTCTAATAATACAAAATTAATTTTTTAAACTCCTTAATTAATCAATTTTCGTCATTAACTCACTATAACAAATATTATATAAGAAACAAATATTATATAAGAAAGTTAGGTCAATTTTTAATAGTTACCATATATTTACCCATATATTTGGATTGTTAATGCGCCATATTTTAAAACTAAACTCTTTAACATTTATTTGGAGTGTTAAGCTAAGGCAATCAATGAAATTATAAAAAGTGGTTTAAGGTCGGTCTTTTAAACACTTTTGACGGTACGCTTTTCCACGAATTAACAACTACCTCGAAAAAAATAAAGGTAAAATCTTAAAAGACCCTTCCTTTTTTAGTAGTTATATAATAAACATATCGACAACTAATGCCCTTAAGAATTTATTAAATAATCAAATGGTCGAACCAACAATTCTAAAAGTAAAATTATTAAACAAACAAAAATTAACAATTTAACTGGGCTTGGAGGGGTGCGCCAGGCCCATGCAGTAGTGCAACGCAAGGGCGACGCCCGAAGGCCCAGATAGCAAGCTACAGTGGTGGGCCCTTCCCCATAAGAAATTAATTTAATATCATGTGAGCCGATGGCCCACGTATCAGATATTAAACTGATAAGAACAGATACTACACTTGATCTTAGCCAAAAGGCCGAGAAAGGTATGAGTTGGTCGAAGAGTCCATGGGCTTTTTATATAGGCGTTTGTTGCCGTCCTGGGTAATCTTTCCGATGTGGGACGGTTTATGAATTTTAAACAAAATATAATAAGTTGACTCTAGTTCAGTTACCAGTTAAACTACTTTTAAATGTTTCCTGCTCTATTTAATTTTTTATTTTTTATTTTAAAAATTATATTTATTTTTAAACAAAATCTTATTCAAAAAATTCTAAAATTTGGCATGAATTTTAAAAAATGTTATTACAAAGTAAATAAAAAAAAACTGGTAAGTGTAACATGTTTATAAACTTAATTAATTTTTAAGATCTAAAAATCAAATAATTTTTTATGGATTAGTTTCATAAATTCAATTTTGAATTTATTAAATGCAAATTAAAGTGTATTTAGATGTCATGTGTTCAACCATGCACAACATGGAGAGAAGGGTTCCAAGTCTTCTAGAATTTTTTTTTAGGAACTCACCATAACCTGAATATAAGTGACTAAAGTTTATGGTAACTTCTTAAATCTCGTCATTGTAATTGAATATTGAAGTATAGAAATTCTTTAGTTTATTTGTGATTCATATCGGATGGAGAAGTCTTCGTGTAGGAAATCTATGATTTTGGAGAGAGGACGGAGAAAGATTGTTAAAGAGGGTTACAAATCAAAATATAGAGCCGAGATTTTTAATTGAATATGAAACACAATTTCAAAAAAAAAAAAAAAAAAAAAAAACAAGAATGAAATATTCAAGTCGCATCACACGTAAAAGAATCAAGTCTTATCAAAGAATAAGTTTCCGAACAAACCCCAAGAAAGACTGGAAGAGGGTGCTAAGTGTTACAACTTTACTCTGAAGAGAGTAATTGTCACAACCTTACTATGAAAAGAGTAATTGTCACAACCTTACTATGAAAAGAGTAGATTGTGATCCTCACGTTGCAACAAGAAAAGCGACAACCCTCAAGTGACGCCCATGTGAGGACTTAGACAAGTTCCATAATGCGACCGAGGAGAACGGTGCATCATGTAACACACCACACAGGGTAGACATTGAAGAGAAGATGAGACATAAGCAAGATAAAGGCAACAAATAGACAAGAGTATCAATAGGCTTGTTGAAGGGCCGGGTAGGGCCCCGAACCTCCGAAAGTCAGAGTTATGTAGGGAATTTAGGCATGCGGTTCTAGAGTCAAGTCCGTCCGTATGAAATATGAAAACTTGTCAAATTTGGTGTCAATTAGAGACTGAACGGATACTCCCTGACATCGTATGTCCATTCGCCACAATCATGTTTTCATCCGCGAGTTTGGAAATGCCTCAAAATGTACCGTAGATGGAAGTATGGTATCAGCTCTCCACCATCCCTAGGCCCTATGGCCTAAGCGAGCTACCCTGTGGCAGATCCATGTGTCATAGTGAGAGCGAGTGTCTCGGGCGACTTCTTTTGAAATTAATTTTTAAAGGACAGTACCGGACAGCACGGGTGTGTCGGTATTTTGCCCCAGCCCATGTGTCGGAGGTTAGATTATGCACTCGTTATCCTGTACGGAATCCGTAAATGACATGGCATGGGCACGGGAGCGTCAATGCCACGATAGAACCCGGATGGATAGATGTTCGAGATGACCCAATGTTATGAACGACACGTGGACCCATTCTTGATAGCATGATCGAGTGCGTGCAATGACCGACGACACCCCGCAACTTGAAATGGCGTCAAGACATATGAGTCATGTTAATTGGGAACCAAGATGATGTTGGACGCGACGTTACATTGAGAGACCTTGACTCCGAGTAGAGGCAAGGTCGAGCCAAATTATTTGGCCTAATATGAAGGCAAATCGGTTGTGTCGTAGACGATTGAACATGCACGCGCAAGTGACGTGTGGTCGAACAAGCTTAAATTTTGCATAAATGATGTTTAGTTGGCGAAAATAAACCTTTCGCCCGTAAAGAAAGAACGCACATTTTTTATTGTCATTAATTGATTTTCAAACATTTATATTTCACATTAAAACAAGAATTCTTCTCATCGACATTTCCATGCTATACATATAATAAACATAATATAGTGGTATTGGACAAGTTTTTCCTCTTTTCCCAACTGACAATGAATAAAACTGTTCCCATTGGACAATAACTCAGATCATTTGCCCATTAATTGGAGCAAATTCACTTCCATTGTGTGAAATAAAATCTCTGTGTACCAAAAGAGCCATTATCGTTCTTTAACGGATCTCTTATCTTCCAACGTGAACTTATTAACGTTCACTTCCGTAAGTACAATTTATCTACTTAATACAATCCGAAAAAACATTAAACGCAATAAAGTAGGAACGGTCTTAGAAAAAAGAGAAACAATTAAACTGGGCTCGGAGGGGTGCGCCAGGCCCATGCAATAGTGCAACGCAAGGGCGACGCTCGAAGGCCCAGATAGCAAGCTACCTTGGTGGGCCTTCCCCCATAAAAAATTAATTTAATATCATGTGGGCCGATGGCCCACGTATCAGATATTAAACTGATAAGAACAGATACTACACTTGATCTTAGCCAAAAGGCCGAGAAAGGTATGAAAATTATTGTAAATCCAAGGGCATTTTATATTGACATTTGGTGCAGTCCTTTTGCAGCATTTCCGATGTGGGACAATCATTTGGTTAATATGTGAACAAGCTTTGATTTTAAATATTATAAATGCACAATATTTTACCATTTTTGTTAACCTTTGAATTGTGTATCAAATTGGAAAATTAAAAACATATTAAAATAAAATTTTGTTTTAAAAGTTTATCATAAATTTTAATCTATAATTTCATAAAGCTTTTATCTTTCTCTTCATCTAGTATGTAAAACAAAGAGTAGTTCAATTGTATCATCAGCCTACTAATAAGTGGATGAGGAATTGGCTTAGAACAACATTCCATTATTTTTGCCATCTTTTTGTGTTGGTAGCCAGTTAAATATCACAATTCCATTCATTTGTGAGATCTTACATTGATTGGAGGGGAACCAAGTATTCCTTGTAAAAGTTTGGAAACTTCTCCCTAGCAGACGCTTTTTAAAACCTTGAAGGGAAGCCCGAAAGGGCTGCCCAAATAGGACAATATCTACTAACGGTGGGCTTGAGCTGTTATAAATGGTATCAGACCCAGGCACCGAACGGTGTATCAACAAAGATGTTGACCCCTAAGAGGGTAGATAGTGTGATCCCACATTGGTTAGAGAGGGGAAAGCTCAAAGAGGATAATATCTGTTAGCGGTGGGCTTGGGCTGTTATAAATGGTACCAAACCGAGGCACCGAATGGTGTGTCAGCAAGGACGTTGGCCCCCAAGAAGGTAGATTGTGAGATCTCACATTGGTTAGAGAAGGAAAAGTCCAAAGAGGACAATATCTGCTAGCAGTGAGCTTGAACCGTTATAAATGGTATTAGAGCCAGGTATCGAACGGTGCGCCAACAAGGACGCCTGCCCAAAGAGGACAATATCTGCTAGCAGTGAGCTAGGACTGTTATAAATGGTATCAGAACCATGCACCAAACAGTGTGCCAGCAAAGACGTTGGCCTCCAAGGGAGTAGATTGTGAGATCCCACATTGGTTAGAGAGGGAAAGTTCAAGGAGGACATTATCTGCTAGCGGTAGACTCCGAATGTTACTTCATTATTTTGGATCTACCACGTATTAGAATGTGTTCGAGTAATCATAGTACAATAGAGACAAGACAAGCTAGAATGACTACCCTTAAATGACCTTTGCTTTCATTAGCTTAGGTGAATTGTGGTTGGAAAAGACAGGACAGCCAAAGAGAAGAGGTCAAGAAGGAAGAGAAAATTGCGGATCCTTCAATTCATTCTCCATTGCACAAAATTAGTTGAGACCCAAATTCCTTAGCCATTTTAACAATCATTCTCTTCTCCAATTTTATTCCTTCTTTTTCCAATTCCTTTCCTAAAACCCATTACTATTACCAATTAAATCTCTCTACAATCAATCAATCAAAGCAAAAGCAAAATGGATGCAACTCATAGAATGGTTTGCCAAGAGGACTTGTTCAACCCTTTGTCGTCGATGGGCGTTCAAGTCTCCTTCATTCTCGTCCTTTCTCACTTCTTCCATCTCGTCCTCAAAGCCTTCGGCCAACCAGGCCCGATCGCTCAGATTCTGGTATTATTGTTATTAAGAGACAACTACATTGTAATATGTTCTTTTTTTAATAAAAGCTTTTGTTGCAGGCAGGCATGGTGTTAGGTCCGACCGGAATATCCAACATCAGAGCAATTCGAGACGTTTTTTTCCAAGCTTCAGCGGCCGACTACTACGAAATCTTCGGATTTCTAAGCCGAATTGTCTTCATGTTCCTTATCGGTTTAGAGACCGATTTCCCTTATATCGTCCGCAACCTTCGCGTTGCAGGCATAGTCGCATGCGGAGGCGCCGCGGTCGGCAGCGTCTTCGGTATTGCCGTCTCCTTCTTCCTCTACCAACAATTCGAAGAAAAAGGCAGCAAATTCGGCTTCTTCTTTATTATCATGTTGATTTTAGCCTACACCGCATCTCCAATCGTCATTCGCCTTGCCGCCGAGTTGAAGTTCGCAACATCCGACGTCGGGAAACTAGCCATCTCATCAGCCCTCATCAACGAAATGGCATGTTTGGCCCTTTTCAATGCAATCGTAGCTTTGAGATCATTCCAAGGGTTTGGGAGAGGAATATTCTGCACTCTCTTCATTACGGGGGTCGTGGTTCTAAACAAATACTTAGCCAGTTGGTTCAACAATCGTAACCGTAACCAAAAGTACCTTAAAAACATGGAGGTGTTTTTCTTGTTGTCCCTTGTCATTGCGGCGTCGGTGATCATTGAGCTAGAGACATTTAACAGCATTGTGTGTAGCTTTGTTTTGGGTGTCATGTTCCCAAAAGAGGGCAAAACGGCGAGGACTTTATTGCACAAATTGACTTATTCAGTGCATAATTTTGTTTTGCCAATATATTTTGGGTACGTGGGGTTCCAATTTGATGGGAATAATCTTTGGAAATTGAGCAATGTAATCATTGTAGCCATTATGGTTTTGTTGAGTATTGGGAGCAAAATGAGTGGCACTTTGGCGGCTTGCAATTACTTGAATATCCCATTGAATGAAGGGGTTTTTCTTGGGTTTGTTCTTAATTTGAAGGGCCATGCTGATCTCTTGCTCATTGGTGGTGCCTCTAAATCACTCATGGTAAGTAACATATGTATTCACTTTTTTTGTTTGACGTTGTTTTGTTTGTAGTATGTTCGTTGATTAATTTGACACGAACAAGTGATTGAAGAAAGTGGAACAGCTAAACAAAGTAAAGTGGTACGTGTCGTTGTTTTGTTTGAATGTTCACTGTCTTTTATCGTTCGTCGTATCATATTAGATTAGTCAATGATTATGCATGATAATTATGGTTTAGTTTGTTTGAAGCTTAAAGTATATATGTAAATGTAACCCTGAATGTTGTTAAACTAACGAGGGTCATGGTAGAGTTGTGTACTTTTGGTTGCAGTCATGGAGCAATCCTCGAGCGTACAATCTCCTCCTAATAAGCATCGTAATCAACACTATAATCTCAGGCCCTATTGTGGCGTTGCTAATGCGGCGTGAGTATAAGTTGTTCTCGCACACACACACATCGTTGGAGCACACGGACCCGAACCATGAGCTTCGAGCATTAGCATGTGCCTATGGCCCTCGCCACCTCTCAGGGTTGTTTCCACTTCTTTCCGCGTTAAGCGGAGGCCATACCTCCCACCTCTCTCCCTTTCTCCTTCACCTCATTGAGCTTCTCCACAAGCGTCGCACCAACCTCTCGTACCATGAGCTTGAACAAGACGAATTGAGTGATGACGAAGGCTATGGTGGTAACGACGTGCTTGAAATCCATTGTGCCATTGATGCATTCATATCCGACACTAAAATATTTATGCCTCTTTCGAAAGCTGTGTCGAGTTTTCCGACATTGTACGAGGATGTTTGTAATGCTGCTGAGGATCTGAGGGTGTCGATTGTTATTCTTCCATTTCATAAGCACCAACGGATTGATGGGAAAATGGAGAGCGGGAAGGAGGGAATCAGAACCACCAATCAAAAGATTTTGCGCCACGCGCCTTGCTCAGTTGGGATCCTCGTGGATCGGATTCAAACTGGATTCTTGGCGTTCTCGCATTTGTTGATCTCGGATCACGTGCAACATGTGGCCACATTGTTTTTTGGTGGGTCAGATGATAGGGAGGCTTTGGCATGGAGTAGGAGGATGATTAGTCATTCAAGGATTAATTTGACCGTTGTAAGATTTGTTCCACTAGTGACGATTAACGACGTGGAGGCATCAGCAGAGTCATCATCAAGTGATGAAGGGGTCTTGATGGCTTTGCCCAGTCTAAGGTCCAGTTCCAGTGAGACAGATAACGCCTTCCTAGCTGATTTCTACGACAGGTTCAACTTCTTAAACATAAACTTTGTAATTTAACTAAACTAAAATAACTCGATGGTGCATTGTGGTGGCAGGCACGTGTCGACCGGACAAGCGGGATACGTCGAGAAGCAAGTGAAGAATGGAACAGAGACAGTAAAAGAACTTAGAGACATAGGAGACATGTACTCTCTATTCATAGTGGGGAAAGGGGGAAGAGGCCACTCGACGTTGACAACGGGAATGAGTGATTGGGAGGAATGCCCTGAGCTCGGCACCGTCGGTGACCTCTTGGCTTCTTCCGACTTCAATATCAATGGTTCGGTTTTGGTTGTTCAACAACATAGACACCAAAAGAAGGACCTCATTGATGACTAGCATCTACTTCTATACTTTCCTTCATTCTTGTAATGAATTAATTAATTGTCTTTCAAAATTTGGGAGTTTTATTTATTTATTTTACCTAAAATAATAGTTGAAAAGAAATAATAGATTGTATAAAATTGTAAGCTTATTTAATTGAGCAACTTATCTCAATTTTGTATTTGCTTTTGTTGAATATGACCAATTAAGCATCAATTTTATTTATGTTAAAATTGAATTTATTAAGGAACGTATCTCAATTTTATTTGTGTTGGGACCAAATTATCCATTTCCTTTAACTTGATTTGGAAGTTTAAGATTATTAATTTTTAGAATTTATTAATTATAATATCAGAATTATTTCGTTTACTTCCATTTCTTTGTGTTTTTTTCTAGGGATACATTTTTCTTTTCCAAAATATAAACCACTCTTTCTTAAACTTTAGCGTATAATTTTTAAAAAACTTATTTGACTAAAGATTTCAAATATTTAAGAATATTGTCTTTTTTTGAGCTTTCCATCAAAGCTTTAAAAGCCGGCTAGGGAAAAGTTTCCACACTTATAAATCGTGTTTCGTTCTCCTCCCAACTCCCCAACTAATGTAGGATTGTGGACGTCTTGCTAGATTTAAAAGCCGACTAGGGAAAGGTTTCCACATACTTATAAATGGTGTTTCATTCTCCTCTCCAACTAATACAACTAATATAGGATTGTGGGCTCTCACAAAAAATATAAAATATATAAAATATGAAAAAATTGAAAGAAAATAACACATTTTAGAAAAATGAAATTGTCAAAAATGGTTTTGGATAATGTGATTCAAATATTGAAAATTATAAAAAGTAACATTTTTATATTTTATGGATTCCATGGGCTGAATTTAAAGTTTTAAAATACATACTTCATATTAAAAATATAAAAACAAAAATTTTCATCAACTCAATTTATTTTTGTCAAATTAAAATTATATATTGGTATATATACTGGAAAAAATAAAATACAATTTTGTTTCATTAAGAAAGTACGAAGGGAAGTGATTTGAAATCAGAATGATAAATAAAAATATAGATTCATCGAAGAATTTATTAAATAATTAAAAAATCCGGACTTGCAAATCCGACGTTAACAGATTCAGAGAAAAAAAAGTTAATCAACAATTTAGCTGGGGTTGGAGGGGTGCGCCAGGCCCAGGCAGTAGTGCAACGCAAGGGCGACGCTCGAAGGCCCAGATAGCAAGCTACCTTGGTGGGCCTTCCCCCATAAGAAATTAATTTAATATCATGTGGGCCGATGGCCCACGTATCAGATATTAAACTGATAAGAACAGATACTACACTTGATCTTAGCCAAAAGGCCGAGAAAGGTATGAATTGTTTAGACATCTTTGGCGTCTTTTATAGTAGCGTATGGGGCAGCCTTTCACGTCATTTCCGATGTGGGATAGCTAAATCTCTCTTCAAAATCAGAAGTTCCTTGCTTTGCAAAGGGAATTTTACATGCTTTAATTTAAAAAAATTTAAATGTTGGGAAAATAAGAAAGTGTTTAAATATTACTTTATTTATTTTATTATCCTTACTTAAAAAAAAAATAATAATAATAATAATTTTAAAAACTTGTTTTTTTTTTTTTTTTTAAGTTTGGATAATTCAATGGATAAATATGATTATAAATAAGTTGTGAGAAAATAAATAAACTAAATAAATTATCAATACACCAACATGTTTTGATTTAATAAAAAAAAAATAATAATAAAATAACTCTGAATTTTGCTTTTTAAAAGCTAATCGGACAAACTAATGAATGTGTATTTAACCCTAAAATCTTATGTAACTTTATGAGCGTTAGAACTTTTAAGTGCCGTTAATGAAATTTGATGAAAATCAATCCAATCATCTTTAAAGTGACTTTGTGTAGAGATCGAAAAGATGATTTTCAATGTATTTTGAATCGCTCAAATTAGATATCAAACGAATCAATTTTAAAGGTAAGATCTCATGAGACAGTGATGTGCACACATGGAGATGTTAATAGCGGCACATGGTAGAACAGAGGGCGTGGCAACTTATGTTGAATTCAAGGGTCAAATTTTGCTAAATTAACACTCTCAATGTTTAAATTTGAAAGAGCGTGACATTTCGAGCTAACAAGGTATTACACGTGGCAACTAATGAAAACTAGATTGGGAAAGAGACAACTTTTTTGTGTAATTAGAATGCACAATTAAAAATATTCATAAATTTCACAATTAAAAATATCCAAAGTTCCTTTATTCCTTTAAAAAAAATTAAAATTCCAAGAACATCCCTAAATTGTTTTAAAACTTTCAAAATATATATTTAGTATTAGTACTATATTTCAAAATTACTCGTAAATTTTCTAAAGTAACATTAATATTCTTAAACTTTTAGATAAAAAAATGATCTATGAGATGTAGATAGATAATCTTCTGAGCAGACTTAGAAACTTTTTAAAAAATTGAAAAATATCAACCAAACTTTTAAAAAATAGAATATATTTAAAATATTAATGAAAGTGTTTTTGAAACAAAGTAATAATAGTTTTCATCCCCTCTCACTCGATAATAGGGACAAATTAAATGCATGACATCGTTTGTAATTTGCAGGCAGAGACTTCGTCACTCTATAATTGAATTAAAATAGAGTAAAAAAAAAGAACAAAGATTTTCTTCAAATGACACATTTAATGATGAATTAATTTAAAGTCATAAGAGTTTTTATTCATAAAGCATTATATATTACGTTCATAATTGTTGGTTACATCATTTCCAAGGGTATATTAACTGATATGAATCGAGGGAACCAACACGTAAGGAAATGCCATCGTCTCTCGCAGCCCAAATACAGGTATTACGATCACATCGATCACTAAGCCAGTTACTTTTCTCGGGCCAAAACACTTCACCAGAAGCATGCCCATGTTTGCTGCTAAAATTGCACCAAAATAGTGTCGTTTGCCAAAAGTTTTCACTAAACATCCAGTGATATTTGCCTCCAGGCTTAATCACATGCTCGCCTAAATCGTCGCTTTTCGACTTGCAATGAGCTAACAAAATGGAATCCTCCATGTGATTCAAAATATCCACTTCCCACGGAGAAAATGGGTTCTGAAATTTGGAATCAGATTGTGCAAAACATGAGTTAATAATCATGTTTGATTCAAAAGCAAGCAATATAATGAAACAAAAGATGTTTTGAGGCTTCATTTTTTTTACTTTTCTTTTTACCATCCAATTTGGTTTTGTTTTAATTATATAGCACAATGGAATTAGTACACGGTTAGATTTACGAGTTGTACAATCTAAATCTTCTTAATTTTCTAATTTTATTTTTCTAAACATATACAATACAATTGTATGTGCAGTAACTAATAAAGTGTGTGATATATAGGAAGTTGTTTCTCGGATATATATATAGAAATTTTTAGTCAAAAGTTGTCGTGTTTGAACCAAATAATGTTAAGAATACCTATGAATATTGTATTTGTTCAATTGCACCTTTAAAGTCGCCCTAAGAAACTTATGCTATATTCCAATATGTATGGGCAAAACAAAAAAATTTTGAACAAACGGACAAAGTAGATGTAACAACCCTAATTTTCGGGACAACCCTAATTTCCTATCGAAATAGAACCGTTGTCACATGCATGATGTGACCTTTCTATGCGAAAACATGCATTTAAAATCATTCATAGCGATGTCATGGACTTAAACTATTATTACTTTAAACTATTATTACTTTGGTATTTATTTGTTTGATTTATTTTACTGTTTAGTAAATCTCAAAAACATGGCTATATTTCTAGTGCCATTTTTTTTCCAAAATATAAACCAATTTTAAAGTTTAGCAAATATTTTTTTAAAAAAAATATTTGACTAAAGATTTCAAATATTTCATAAAAAAAATATGAATGCCGAAAAAAAATTGAGAGGAAACAATCACACATTTTAGAAAAATGAAATTGTTAAAAATGGTTTTAATTGCTTATGACCTTCCGTATGTTTTATATTTTTTGGATTTTTTGAATTTAGTAAATATGAGTTTGACGGATGTACCTTATGAAATATTTTTGGATTATATGATTCAAATATTAATAGTTCTGAAAAATAACATTTTTATATTTTTATGGATTTCATAGGCTGAATTTGAAATTAAAAAACATTTTAACTGGCCTTGGAGGGGTGCGCCAGGCCCATGCTATAGTGCAACGCAAGGGCGACGCTCGAAGGCCCAGATAGCAAGCTACCTTGGTGGGCCTTCCCCCATAAGAAATTAATTTAATATCATGTGGGCCGATGGCCCACGTATCAGATATTAAACTGATAAGAACAGATACTACACTTGATCTTAGCCAAAAGGCCGAGAAAGGTATGATTTGGAACATCAACTTAGGCGTCTTTTATATTGGCGGATGATGCAGCCATTCACAGTCACTTACGATGTGGGACTACTAAATACTTGGATAGCCCTTAGATCAGTATTTTTTTCTTTATAAAATAATGTGATTTTAATTAAAAATCTCTATGGCAATATAAATTTAATTTAGTAAATAATGCACCAATTATAAAAGCCTTTGGAGTGAGTATTAAAATTAGAATACTTCAAATTAAATCTATTTTTTACTTTTACATTTAACATATTAAATATTGATGTGAATATTTCAAGTTAAAATTAAATGAGCTCTTTTAATATTGTTATGAGCCACTTTATAGCTTCAATATATATAAAATTAATTAATTAAATTTTTTAGTAAATTAATTTTATTTATTAACTCTAAATCACTTCCCGTAAATTTAGAGTGACAGTTTGATGTACTATATAATAATTTTTTTCCATAGATATAATAATCACAAAACGTCATCATATAATTCATACACATCATCATACATCATATGTCATCCATCATAATTCATCGTCAAGGCGTCATAAATATAAAGCATAAAAGACACGTGTGGGAGTCACAAGGCACGTGTTGTCATGCATCACACAATGGTTTAGCATATCCTATAATAGGCCACTTACTTGGTTGGCCTTAGCCCGCGTTTCCCTAAATTCGAGTTTTGCTAAGCTTTTGTTCCTTGAAACTACTCCAAAAGTTGTCGGTTGTCGTTTCCTATTAGAGCGTCCATTCCATTTCATTAGTAGCTCACATTTCTAATGTAACTTGACTTCATGAAATAGAGTATCATACCGACCTTAATTATCTTAATTATGGTCAAAATCAGCTCCGAAAGAGTAAAATACATAGTGCTTAGTGTCAGAATTGTCAAACCGAGCCGATTTAGTCATTTTTTAGGCGGACTGTGCGGAGTCAAGATGAGGGATTCTTTTTGCTGCAGATTGACAAGTGGCGCAATAGGATGTTGACGTGTGTGCAGGGTGAGTCAGTTTATTAACAACGTCTTATGTTTAGTTTCAATTTTTAAAACAAAGAGATTGTTAGTTTTTTTTTAATGTCTATAAATTAATAACTCCATAAATTTTTTAAAAATCCACATTTTGAAAATCTTTTGGTGGGAAAAGGTAAACAAATTTAAAATAAATAAAAAATAAAAAAATAAAAGTAAATTAAAAAACATTAAAGGGTATCCTTTTTAGTTGGTGGGTTGGTGGGCTATGACAAATATAAAGTTAATGAAACAAGCAATAGAAATTGTGATCAAAGTTATATCTCATTTATGGGTAACAACAAAAAATTCTTTACAATTAAAAAAAAAAAGACAAATTACCCAAAAACATTATATCAATCATAATCAAATTCATCTAACACAATAAATTTAAACGTTAAGAAAATATATAGCTGATACGTTGAATGTGAGATTCCACATTAGTTGGAGGGGAGAACTAAACTCCATTTATAAGGATGTAGAGGGGAAGCCCGAAAGGGAAAGCCTAAAAAGGACAATATTTGCTAGTGGTGGACTTAGGCCGTTACAAAGGGTATCAGAGCTAGATATCAGGCGATGTGCCAGTGAGGAGGCTGAGCCCCGAAGCGGGTGGACTCGAGGTGGTGTGCTAGTAAGAATGCTCGACCCTAAAGGGGGTGGATTGTGGGGGTCCCACATCAATTGGAGAATGGAACGAGTGTCAGCGAGGACTTTATGCCCCGGGTGGATTGTAAGATCTCACATTGGTTGGATGGGAGAACTAAATACCATTTATTAGGGTGTGGAAATCTCTCTCTAACAAACTCGATTTAAAAAAGATTTAAAAAATTTGAGAAGAAGCAAATATGAAATTTGATGGATGAGAGAGAAAGGGAGAAGAGGAAAAGAAGACATGAAAACGTGAAGGCAAAGGAAAAAGGGAAATTCTGACATAATTCATAATAAATTCATAAATATCATACAAACACCTAAAAATAATTTATTTTTTCGATTCACGGGATGCATGTGATCTCTCCATCAAGATCACAATTATTTAATTATAATCCAAAAAAATAATAATTAATTACCATAATTATTAATTTACAACTCAACCTTTTTTGTTTTCTCTCTCTCCAAAAAATTATTTACATTTACTTTAATTTTAAATAAAATTACTTTAATAGTTAGTACATAGTTTGTAAATTCTCTTTTTTAAAAAATAAATTAATTCTTTTAACTTTTTTAATAATTTTTTATTATTATTGTTACTTCATAAATCATCCCCTTTTATTTTTAGACGAAATGAAGAAAAAAAAAAAAGGTGTTTTAACTTTTCTTTCCAGATTTAGATGATGCAGGTCATTCGAGGATGATAACAGTGGGCTAGAGACTATAGGGAATCGATGTCTCGGTATGTTTTGTGTATTTTATGTTTTGGCTGTTTAAAATTTATGTTGATTGTTTTAAGTTTTAAATGGTACTGGTTTCAAATGTTTTACTTGATGTATATAGAAATATTTTAAAATTTATAATTGGTTGTCGGAATTTATTATCGATGTTAGTGGTAACTCCTATGATTCGCTGGTATCAAGTATAAAATCAAACTGATTCACCCATCAACAAACATGATTGATTCTTAAAGATTTTGCTGCATACATTTCAAAATTCAATGAATCTATTTCCATTCCAATGAATTTCAAATTATACTAATTTTTTTATAGAAAATAAAAAAACGAATCGTAATATTCATAATATAAGGATCGATAGGCTCTAAACTTGATTTTTTGAATGGATGAAATATCATAGATGAAATTGGATCACGTGAAGCTGATTTTATAAACATTTAATCAAAGCAAGTTTATGAACACCAAGTTGAGCTTAAAATTGTTAGTGAGTTTATTATTGGAAGGCTTACGGGATAGGTTGGATGAATTTAATCGATGCATGATAGTATATAACTTGTGGTCTTAATTATATGTTATTATTTATGTTATGATATTTTAGTGAACTTCGAAATGCATGTACTAATTCTTTGATTATGTTTGATTATGTTAATATGATCATTTTATGTCCTATAAGACATTATGATGTACCGTATATGATAAACATGAATGAGATGATGATGATTATTGTAAAACTTTATATATATATTATTCGTGTTTCATTTCTTTTCATTGTTTTTTGGCAACATGGTTGTGCACAAGCCCATAGTCAGACCTTGAGGGTATGTTATCGAACCCACCTAGTAGGTTCATGTGCACCTGTGTAAACCATACGTAGAGAAACACTATACATCCAACCCTACTCAAAAAAGAAAGTAAAGCCGAAAGAATAGTCATAAATATTAGGTCTCATCCATCTTGTATGTGGTTGCATTTCTTCAGCCCCAACAATAGATCATCTACGGAGTATGTTTAAACAATCATCCTATGTTTAACGTTTTTTTAGGTAAAGGCAACAACTAACATGAAATGTAACCAACCAAAATGATATTATAACGTTTGTTACTTAATTGGGTTAGTATTGGGCCTCACTCTTGTAATTGACTCGACCTAGTCTAACCAAACCATAAAATGTGAAGATTCAAGCTCGATCCAAGCCCAACAAGATTAGGACACTATTTAGGCTTAGATTCGGCCATCCAACTTCAAATAGTCAAACCCATGACCCAATCCACGAAATTGAAACTTGGGTCAAGCTTGGACTAACTCATATTTCATTAATATTAATTATTTAATTTACCTATAAATTTTAGATTTTTTAATTAAATATTATTAGAATTTATTGAGCTTTTTTAAAATTATCGTAGTTTTATTATATCTAATAAAATTATTAATATTCCAAAATTTTATTTGTTATTTTGATTATTTTAATATCTTATTAGTTTTTACACTTTTAAAATTTTTATATATAACTAAAAACTTTCCTATCTAAATTATAAATATATATTTTACTTTAATTTCCTATCGAGCTTGGATTGAGCGTGAATTGGTGTATTGGGTATGGTTTCATTAAAAGTTGAAACTTCTACTAAATATTATTTAAAATTTAAAATTTAAAATTTAAATAATATAAAATGGAAGGTTAATAGCTATAATAATAATTTAATCTTTCACTTAAAATTTCGACTAAGTTGATACAGTTAAAAGGATAAAATTGTCAGTAAATTATGACCCTAAAGTATCCGTAATGACTCATGCTCAAGATTCGAATCAGCATTCACGTGCGATACAGTCGATTCTCACTTTTAAAAACGAAAACTATCCTCACAGACTATTTCTTTCCTAACGCACATGCATTTTAGGAGAATTTTAGGAGACCACTCAATATAGAATTGATGTAAGCTAAGCACTTTTAACCATTGAGATTTTTATAATTGAACCATTGAGAAGGAGAGTGTACCTTCTTTGTATAAATAATAACTTTCAATTCTTTTAAACATTTTTCAGTCTTCCTATTCTCAAGATCGCTCTAATTCAAATGTGATCTTGGTTTATTCATGTACCCATTCTTTACTTGGGTGTCACAATATCGATCTTGAATTTACATCTTACTTGATGACCAACATTCATTTATGTTCGTGCACTTCAATGAATAAGAAATTACAAAAAAGCTTAACTTAAAAAAGATTTATTTTAATTTCCTTCCAATTAGGTTAAATATCAAATAAATATTTGATAAAGGGAAAGGCGAATAATTGAAATAATTGATTACAAGTCTATGCTTAGAATTTCAATAATGACCGAACATAAAATAAAAAATAAATAATAAAAGATGATAAAAGGAATAAAACTTTAATGTCCCACATGGGAAAATGCCACATTGTACTCCTTATACAAAAGAGAATCTTCCATTTTAAAGTTAAAGGTTGGAGAAGTTGAAGCACATCACGATCCAATTCCCCCCTTATCAAAACCAACCAATATAATTATTATAATTTATTTATATCTTTTTCTAATTTTCTTTTAACTTTAAAGGGAGCATGTGGAATATTTTCCATCCATCGTGTTTTAGTGTCATTGTTGAAAATGAAATATAAAGAATAATTATATTTAATTGTCAAAAAACACGAGTACTCTAGTTTTAATACGAGACTCACACCTCGAGTGGTGCGGATTAGGCTGAGCAGTCGCCCTCGAATAGAAAACAAAAAAAAATGACAACCTTATGGAAGACTTTTTTCCATTGATAGAACATTCGAAATTGTCAAATCTCTCTCTAGGGCTCGAGAGAAACTAAAGATATACTTGTGTTCTTATGGCTCTCGAAGCTACTCGTGACCAAGAAACCACCTGTTTCGCATGATGAGTCGAGATTGTCTAACTTATGAATTTTTCTGCAACTAAAGATATACTTGTTCTTAAAGGATTTGTGGTTTTTTTTTTTTTTTGAAAATTGATATCGTCTTGCCTCCCCCAAATAATGTCAAACTCAACATTAATAATATAGAATTGACGAAAATTTTCACTTTCGACTTTTTAAAATTGTTCCTAATCATTTTGATCATTGATAGTGGTGTCGGATATCTCTTCAAGAGAATATATGTTTATAAATTACATAATCGATTATGGATTCTTTTGAAAAACTAGAGAACGAGATGAGACGACGTATACAAATCCTTAAATTCATTATATAATGAGAAAACGGTACCGAAAAAGAATTTGATTTGAATAGAAAGAAAAATGAGGTGCCTCGACACGACACGCTTGCATATTGACACAAATGGCAACCCATATGGCTTTGATCTACATGGTCCCCATGCACCATATAGAAAAAACCCTTTTGAAGTCACAAATTTTCAAAGAAACCCATCAAATTTTTCATACAATAAAAGAGCTTTGATTGATGGCTAATTAGAATGGTCACGTTATTTACTTTTTGCTTTAAATTACATTACTTACTTTACGTTTTTAAGAGTGAAGACTGTTCCTACATACGAATACGGGTCTTTTCAACATGTTTTGTCTTGACTTACATGCTTCTTAGTAAAATTTCTAGGAGGTCACACATCATAGGATTGCTCTAAGCAAAGTGTCACAATTGCGCTTTTCTTGACAATGGACTAGTGATTATGCGATACTTGTTCTAACCCTGCGAGCAAGTCATCCGTGTCAAATTGAATTTCGCGGACAATTATGGTGTATGGTCGAGTCTCAAGCCATGTTGAGAGAAAATGGTTTAGAAAACTTGGGCGAAAAAAATCATTGAAAACACGTTGGATAAGCATTGTGAAAGTCAAAAGATACAAGAGAGATTACAATACTCGGTTGGAGAGGTTTGATGACCACTTGGTCTCTACATTAAACTTACAGACGATTCAAATCTGGCTGGCCTAAACATGATTTTGCCAAACAGTCATACAACAAAAATAAACTTAAGAAAGTAATACAACATGAAAGCAAGTAAAGAGGTTTGGCGTGTCATAGGCATGCGATCATAGGCAACACGTTCTAAACGAGCATGACCATGACACAAAGCACACATAATTTTGGAGTTCTTATGATTAAGACATTGAAAATTAAGGTATATCTTGCTGATATATGTAATAATTTTCAATTCTTTTAAGTCTTTCTTAGGTATTCTATTATCAAGATCGTTATCATTTGGATGTGACCTTGGTTCATTCATGTATCTCTTCGTTACTCGAGTGTCACAATCAATATATAACACACGCATTTCGTGGCTAATTGTCAAAAAATAGTTTTTAAAAGAAACAATCATATTGAATTCACATTACCCACAAAATCGACGAATCAACGGAACATAAAATTCAACTTTTTTCTATATAGATATATACGTGCACGTCCATACTCGATAGGTTAATGTATTATAGAACACTCATATATTCAAATCTCGACTCGTGTTTTTTTAAAATATTAAGTAAACCTAAAATCTAAATTTGTAAAATGGAATGAGAGAAAAGAAGGAAGAAGGAATAATTTTGTAGTGATGATTAAAGTGAAAAGTAATAAGAAAAGGTTTGATTTGGAAGGGTGGGGCCAGTGAGAGTTAGATTAATGATATTGGAGTGCCCTAAATTAAGGGTAATTAATCAAATTAGGCACAAAAATTAGAGATAATTATCAAACCCATCTCATCAAAAAAGTATAATAATAATAATAATAATAATAATAATAATAAATCCATGCAAATTGAAAAAATTGAAAAAGAAAAAGAAAAAAGAATGATGGGATGGGTGCGGTACTATTATTAATGATGTGAAACCTGTGCTGTGATCCGTTGGATCAGGGGACCACTGATTTTCTGTATTTATTCACTTCATTTTTTGTTTTTATTTTCTTGCTCAAAATGGCTTCGCATTGATTGCGCTGTGTCAAGGTTGCTCCAGTGTTCTTTTGCTTAATGGGAATTCAAACCATTTATGTTCAAGCATGGGACCTTATCGTTAAATGCTAATACGGACGCGTGCCTTCGATATTTATATTCGTCAGGATAACATGCAGACCTTTCATTTTTTGAGACGTCCGGTGTCATATAATGCATTGTGCTCGACCAAGTCAGACTTATGGGGTATGTATACGAGTCCGTCTAGTGGGTCCATGTGTGCGTAGGCCCGTATAGAAAAGTATCATGCATCCAACCTTATCCGAAACTAGAAAAAACCTATACATATAATTGAAATAACTATTTCCACACAAAAAAAAAAAAAAAAATCGATGTAAATGATTAAGTGTTTTTGAAACTTTCTTACGCACTAAAAAAAATAATTGCAAAAGAGTTTTAATCTTTTAATATTTAGAAAGTAAATAAATCTTTATAATTATAGTTTTGTTTATAGAGTTGAATTATCACATTTCTTTTTACTCAATTTTTTAAAACTAATTTTAATAGTGACCAAGAATTAATGAAAATTAAGTTAGTTATAATTATTTTAACTATATAGAATTCTAATAGAACACTAATAAAAATTAAATTTAAAACTCAATAAAAAATGTAATTAGAATAATACACGGTTGAGTACAGAGGCTGAGCTAGGTTAAATTGAAAAAAAATCTTCTAAACTAATTTGAAATTTCAGATTTATTAGATTGGTGATTCAAGTACTCTTAGTCGTTCACAACCCAATCCTCTATTTCAGATTGGGTAAGGTTCAGTTGTCGAGTTGACTTTTAAATTATTTTAAAAAGAAAATTCTACTCATCCACGATACATTTTACATTAATAACTAAATTTTCATAAAGTTCAAATATCATATATTTACAATTCACAAAGCATCACTAATATTGGTTACAAACTCTTCATCTTTTTAAAGGAAGGATAGGTTTCAAGTTTGCCGGATTAACCTAACAAAAAAAAAATCTCGTAAACCGAACCAAATTTTAGAATTAGATCATTTGAATGAGACGTATTGGAATATATTTTATATAGCGGTAATCAGTTAGGACTTTATATTTGATATATTTTATCTTATCCTCAGAATTTGGATAATATAATATTTTCTCTTATTTTTAGGACTTTTGATCCCACCTATGTTTCTCCGACTTTCAATCTCACTCATGTTTCTCTGGCTTTCAATCCCACTTATGTTTCTTATTCATCATTCTTAACGAGACGAAATATCACGTGATTTCAACACGGCATAAATGTAATATTTTGAAAAACGGGAAAAGGGTGAGAGTGGGGCCCTCTTTGAGTTTGGGATGAAGAAGACTCCAAAGTTTGTGTGTTGTGTGTGCCCACAATGAATGGGTCCCATCCCAACACTTTTTTGTTAGCCATTTCCTCCCTCTTTCCTTTTATTTTTTAAATTTTTTTTAAATTTTTAATTATTAGAAATGGAAAAATAATAATAATAAAAATTTCCCATCACAACCCACCACCAAAGAGTACTTTGGCTCCTTTCTTCTGACACGTCATAAATACATCCCAACCTCCACTTCTTTTTTTTTCAAAATAATAATAATAATAATAATTAATTAAAAGTTTCATATGTTTCAATACTTTAAATTATGTGAGTTAACATGGATTAAACTTTAGAATTAATTCTCAATTCTTTTATTAAATTATGGGTTTAAATATTTAAATTTATTACAATTTTAACCGATAATTTAATCCTTAAACTTTAGTATATAACAATTCAGTCCTTATATTTTTCGATTTTGTAACCATTTAATCCCTATTATACAAAAATTCATCCCTAATTTACTCATACAAAAAAAAAAAAAAGCTCATTAAATCTTGATACTAAAGTAATTTAAAATTAGTTTAGGGACTAAATTGTTATTTTCATGAACGTTAGAGGACTGATTTTGTAACAGCTCAAACCCACTACTAACAAATATTGTCCGCTTTGACCCACTATGTATCGTGTCAGCCTCACGATTTTAAAATGCAAGTTTTTCACACACTTTAAGTAAAGTTTCATTCCCCTCTCCAACTGGACCTCACAATCTATCCCTTTGGAAGTCCAGTGTCTGGCTCTGATACCATTTGTAACAGTCCAAAGCTAGCAAATATTGTCCGCTCTGACTCGTTATATATCGTCGTTAGCTTCACGGTTTGAAAACGCGTCTACTAGGGAGAAGTTTCGACACCCGTATAATTAATGTTTTGTTCTCCCCTCCAACCGATATGGGACCTCACAGATTTAATCTCGAACTACAGAATGGAAGAAAATGTAAAAAATACATTAGGTCAAAGATGTTTGGCTACTTCTATGTGTATATTCACTCCCTTCCATTTAACGTTAATCAACTTCTTAATCCACTCTGTCCCATTCAATATTGGTCCTTCATATTTATTATATTTGCACTTATGACCCACTCGAAAACAGAGAGACATGTAAACATGGTCAAAAAGTAATTTTTGTAATTTTTCTGAAAATAAAATATTTATTTATTTATTTTTAAATCCAATCTGAAATTTATAAACTGGAGAAGATATTAAATAGTTATAAAAATTAATTGATAAAATTGTAATTTTATGCTTTTATTTTTCTAAATTAATAGTGGTTGAAATTAGAGACTTGATCTCAAAATAGTTATAAAAATTAATTGATAAAATTGTAATTTTATGCTTTTATTTTTCTAAATTAATAGTGGTTGAAATTAGAGACTTGATCTCAAAATAGGTAAAGGGTGTGTGGATTTCAATAGATTCTTAATAATTTCTTAAAAAATGTGGACCATATTATAAAATTATAGACACCTTTTGGTCAAATACACATAAAACAATAAATCCATTTTAATATACCATTAAAATACATAAAAGCATCACTATTTAAGATGGGCGTTACCATAAGTTCTTTATTTTATTCAATTATTTTTATAATTATGTTAATTTTTTAAAATATCTCAACTGATTTAAGAGGTCAGAGATTCAATTCTTTCAATTTCTGTATTGGGTTATGGATAGAAAAAATATTACAAAAAAAAAAAAAAATTTAAAATTCAAATACAATATAGATGAACGAAAAGAACATCGGAGACGGGCTTTGGACGGAATATTTTGCTTTAGAGGAATAGTAATGAGAGAATATGGGATTGATTTAGGGTGTGATACCTAAGCAATACAACTCGTAGAGAATAGAGTGAAAAGGAAAGGGTATCTTAAAGGGAATTCTTCATATTTTTTGGTCTTCAAAGAGAGAGCTTTCTTGTGGGGCCTAACCAAACACAAATTTTTTTGATGCCCAATTCCAAGCACTTGTTTTTCACTACTCTTCTTTTTGTGGCCTTTTTTTTTTTTTTTTTTCCTTCGTTTCTCGATCAAAGTTAGGTTTAAACCACTCATTTCTATGCTTTTCTTCTCGGTGCATTTGCTCCTGGAGTCTACGTCCATTTATGCTTTTTTTTTTTTTTTTTTTTTTTTTTGTGGGTCTAATCCTTTAATCTATGTTCATTCGGGTATAGTTCAGTAGATAAGACACTAATTGTCATCCCAAAGATCGATAGTTCAATTCACTGCTTTGTAATTGTATAACTAAAAAATAAATCTATATGCCACCTATAAAAAAAAATTTAGTTTTTATGTTTTAAAAAACATAATAATTGAATTAGAGTTGTTATTGTCGTATTTATATTTCGCCCAAGTTTCTAATATAACACTTATTATTATTATTATTATTATTATTATTATTATTATTATTATTATTATTATTATTATTATTATTATTATTATTATTATTATTATTATTATTATTATTATTATTATTATTATTATTATTATTATTATTATTATTATTATTATTATTATTATTATTATTATTATTATTATTATTATTATTATTATTATTATTATTATTATTATTATTATTATTATTATTATTATTATTATTATTATTATTATTATTATTATTATTATTATTATTATTATTATTATTATTATTATTATTATTATTATTATTATTATTATTTATTATTATTATTATTATTATTATTATTATTATTATTATTATTATATTATTATTATTATTATTATTATTATTATTATTATTATTATTATTATTATTATTATTATTATTATTATTATTATTATTATTATTATTATTATTATTATTATTATTATTATTATTATTATTATTATTATTATTATTATTATTATTATTATTATTATTATTATTATTATTGCCCATTTGGAATAATGCTTTAGGTCAATTGTTTATTTAAAATGTATTTTAACTTTAAAAAATCAATCAAAATTTTCAAAAAATTTGTCAAAGAATTGAAATGAAATAAAAATTATTAGCCTTAAATAATTGAATTTTGTTCGTATTTAATAAAATTAGTCATTACTTTGAAAATATATTTGAGGTAGTATTTATATAATGTTTGTTCGTATTTTATTTAAGGTGCCAATTTTTCTAATTTACCTGGATTTCGCAAACCAATTTAATTATGTATTTGACGGAATTTTATACCTCAAATTTTTTTTAACAATCTATTGAGTTTGTGGAGGTCAAATTTGTAGACGAGATTCCTAATCGAACACTTGAGAGATCTTTTTTACTTTTGCCCCTCAAAAAGGATAAATTAAACACTTAAAAGGCCATAAATAGTGTGTGTTTATTGTATTGTCAATTTCACAATGGGGAAAATGGAAAGTTTTAAAACAAAGGTACATTTTTTAGCACCAATCTCAATGAACAAGATTCTCTAAATTTGAAATAAAGAAAAGTTAGATTTTAACTTTGATCCCTATACTTTAGTCATAATTTCAATTTGAACCCTATTCATGCTTTGATTCAAAATTGATGTCTTTATGATAATGAAAAGCATTATTTGTTAATATAGAAAAAGAACTCTATGATCTTCATTTAGTACAATCATTTAGTACAACGATTGTAGGAGAAGGAGATCCAATGATCGATATTATGATATGATATTTGCATTAATAGTTTGAAATCTATTTTTTTAGTTCAACATGTGGGGTACGTAAGAGATTTGGACATCTGACCTCTTAGTCAATGACATATGTCTACACAAAGTGAACTATGCTTAGGTCGACAATAGCTCGAGTTTAATAAAAAAGAACATAATTTCAAGTCAAGTTGAGAGATTACAAGTTCAAATTTCTCGATCTACTTTTTTTTATTATATAATGTTCTATAAACAATAATGATGGTAAGCACTTTAAAAGAAAACACTTTTTACACAAAATGTACAAATCAAATTAAAACAAGAATCGTCGTGGTTGGAACAGTTTGGCAAGCCATTGTCCTACAAGAGCGAGAGGGGTATGAGGCATTTACAAACAACTCAACCTCATCAATGTGCCCAAACCCTAAACTCTACCCAAGTCCAGCCTAGGCTCCATCTAAGTTCGAATCAAGCGGTAGTCGAACACGATGCATGTTGAGAGTGTGGATGTTGGAAGAGGAAGAAAATTGTGTGAGAGAGGAAGAAAGATCATGAGAACTTCGCACTCGAGAGAGAGAGAGATTGTGAGATGGACAAAAAAATGAGGAAGGAGAACTGTGAGGGACACTGTAACAGCCCAAGCCCACCACTAGCACCGCTTTGGCCCGTTACGTATCGTCGTCAGCCTCACGATTTTAAAACGTGTTTGTTAGGGAGAGGTTTCCCTTATAAGGAATGATTCGCCCCCTATCCAACCAATGTGGAATCTCACAATCCACTCCTCTTGGGGGCCAGCGTCCTCGCTGACACACCATCTGGTGTCTAGCTCTAATACCATTTTTAACCCCCCCAAGCCCACCGCTAGCAGATATTGTCCGCTTTGGCCTGTTACGTATCACCATCAGCCTCACGATTTTAAAACGCGTCACCCTTATAAGGAATGCTTTGTTCCCCTCTCCAACCAATGCGGGATATTTCTATAGGTTGTATAACTGTGTCCTCGAGTTCTAAGGAGACAAGAACCAAAGTCCGATGGATGAACAACTGCCCTACGGTTAGAGCGTGATTAATGGCTCAATGGGCTTTGATCCTGCCGCTGTAGAGGATCGTTTTTGGCAGACTCTGTTATGTTGGGATGGTCGCATGTCGGTCTGACCGACTTAAATACTTTTTATTGTGAGATCCCACATCGATAATTGAACTAACTTCGAGGTAACTTCCACTACAACTATTATTTCTACAAGTTTTATATCTGAATTTGTGTGAGCTTAGTGGGTGATCAAGGCATATCAATGAGTTGTCCTTCTAATAAGAAGGTTTGCAACCACATTTACTCCACCGGAATGGTATAATATCTTATCGTCATAATCATTTACCAATTTCAACCATCTACATTGCTTCATGCTCAAAATTTTACGCGTGAAGAAGTATTTCAGGCTCTTATAGTTTATGACAACCTTGTCATGTTGCATCAAGGCAAAGACCATCGTTGTTATTTCTAGATCATGTGTCGCGTAATTGCATTCATAATCTTTCAACTATTGAGAAGCATAAATGACGACCTGGTCATGACATCAACACACAACCTAACTCCTCAGACGAATCACTGTAAAACAACAAAACCTCTAGCTCCGTCAGATACTGCAACCTTTTCTTGAGTGCCTAAAAGTTCATCTCGCAAGCCCCACTCTAGACAAATGAGTTCCATTTTCTAGTCAACTAAGTACAGGGAATAGCTATCTTGGAGAAATCCTGAACAAACCGATAATAGTAACCTACCAACCCTAAGAAACTACGCACCTCAAAGACGGTGGTCAACGAGGCCATTTGCTCATCACCTCTACTTTTGAAGGCTCTACTAATACTTCGTCCTCTAATACCACATCCTAGTAGGACTCTTGTTGAAGCCAAAACTCACATTTTGAGAATTTAGCATATACAATATTCGCCCTAAGAGTAGTCAACACTCTATCGATGTGCTCTTCGTGTTCCTTATCTAACTTGGAATAGCTTAAAATATCATCCATAAACACGTTCACGAAGGTGCTCATAAACTTTTTGAACACCCTATCCATTCCATAAAAATTGCATGAACATTCGTAATATTCTAAAAACAAGAGTGATAGTAAGCATATAAATTAAAACGAAATAACTTAACTACAAATATAATTTAACCATAAGGAAAGGGTGAAAAAACTCTTTTCACTTCAAAACTCTTTTAGTGGTTTGCATAGTTTGTCAAGTTATTGTCCCACTCGAGAAAGACTATGACCTATTTGTAAACAACTCAGCCTCACCAACAAGCCTATAGCCTAAGGTCAACTCAAGTTCAGCTCATACTCGATCCAAACTCGATCCAAACTTGGCCCAAATTCAAAGTTTGACCAGCCCGACCCGACCCAATTCATTTATTTATTAGACAAGATACGTAGCTCAACCCAACCCAACCCAATTCATTGGATTAGACATAGATCGCCATTTTAAAGATTATGCCAGTCCATGTTTCAACCCGTTTACGTCGTATTTGAATCAGTCCATCGAGCTAGCCCAAAATATTTATTATTGAGCCAACCCAAATATGTATACTTGTGTATATATATATAGTTTTTGTAATATACTTCCATGTCATAGTTTTTAGTTAATATAAAATCTTTAAAAGAGTTGAAAAGTTAAACCAAAAAAAATACTAAATGAAATTTTGTAATGTCAATATCAACATAAAGATATATATATATATATATATATATTTAAATAAATAAATAATATTCAATAGGTTAAATGAATGAGCTAGCCTAAACTGGACCCAAACTTAGATCAAATGATTCAAGTTTAAAGATCGGACATGCGCTTGGCTATCCAAAGTCGAGTCTATCCAATTCAAACCTAAATAGTGCATCAAACTTGCTAAACTTAGTCTTGAATCGAGCTTGAACCTTCACTTTAAAACCGAATTGAGTCTAGCGGGTCCGACGATGAGGGTGACAAACAACCAACACAAGACGTGGAGATGGGAAAAGAAGCACACTAGTGCACGCCCACAACCACTGTTTTTTTTTTCCTTTTCGTTTCTTCTTTCATTACTTGTTAATCAATCTATTTTGGGGAGCAAAAATAGGGAGAAAAATAAACATGAAAATCAGTTTGGACAGATGGGAAAGTTTAAAAAACATAAAATAAAAGGATTTTTTCAAAGATGAAAGATAGTAATCTCTGGAGAAAAGGTAATACCAATACCAATTCCAACCCCACGAGAAGAGAAGAATAATAAGGGCAAACAGGGCGTCTCTGTTGGACTGATTCCTTTCAATCGCATCTCTCTCTCTCTCTATCTTTACCTTTCTTTATTTCCCCATCCCTATATATATCACACGTAACCAGAGGAGGGAGAAAAAGGAAGAGATTTGTAATTACCATTCAAAATAAAAACAAATTTTGTTGTTTTACAGGTAAAGAAAAGCATCATAAAACCAAACCAGGGAGAAAAAGTAGGTGAAAAAGATGGTGAGGAAGGCAAGAATGGTGAAGATTAAGACATGAATTCATTATGTTTCTCTCTCCTATTCAAGAGTTCGTCTAGTCTAAACACTTGAGGGGTTGGGAACAGCATCTTCCTTGTCTTTCATGCTTCTCTTATGCTACCTTTCATTGTTATTATTATTGCTATCTATCATCCTTCATTCCCAATCTCCATATAAACACACCCAACTTCTTCTTCAAACAATTCCTTTCTCCATGGCTGTTCAAGCTCAATATCCTTCAAATGTTTTGCTCTTAAACAGGTAGGTATAGCCATTCTCTTTTGCCTCTAATCTCTATTTCTCTACTTACTGTTGATTCCTACCTAATGGTTTTGGATTTTGGATTTTGGTTTGTTTTAGAAATGGTCAAGAAGCGCATGATTATTCATTACAGATACAACCAGGAGGTTTTCTTGACCAGACTCATATGGTGTTCAACAACAATATAGGTGAGATTTTTGTGCATTGTGTGTTTGATCTATTCTGTTTATAAACGCTAAAAGTATTTCTATCAATTGAGTTGTGAAGACGACGTACCTTTGAGGATTCGATTGATCAGTCCGGTTTGTGATGAAAGCAGGAAACAATTCTCGGAAGAGAGGAAGAGAAATGGCGACTTCCACAGCAACCTTCGCGACTCCAATCGATCTCTCTGCGTTACAGCAGCCTCGTCCTCCTCTTCTTGTTGATCTCGCCAAGCTTCACAATCACCAAAACAATGTCGTCTCCACCGGTCTCCGCTTGTCCTCTGGTAATCATCAACAGAATCAACCGCTGCAACAGCTACAGCAACAACAACAACAACAACCTAATCAAAACCTCAATCTCGTTCGTCAATCATCATCGGCTTTCATATCGCTATTAACAGACGATTTCGCCTTCAATTTCAAACGGCAACAAGACGAAATAGATCAATTCCTTCAAGCACAGGTGTTAATTCACTCTCCCTAACACAGGAAACGAGTTTCATCTTTCGTCTTGATTTTTTCTTTTTTTTTTCTCAATGAACTCCGGTTTCATTTCAAAACAGGAAGAGCAACTACGGCTCACCTTGGCAGATAAAAGACAGAGACACTACCGTGCACTTCTGGATGCAGTAGAGGAATCGGTAGCGAGAAGGTTAAGAGAGAGAGAGGCGGAAGTTGAGAAGGCCACGCGCCGACACGCCGAGTTGGAAGCACGCGCCGCCCAGCTTAGTGTCGAGGCGCAGGTCTGGCAGGCGAAGGCTAGGGCACAGGAAGCCACCGCTGTAGCTCTCCAGGCACAACTGCAACAGGCGATGTCTGGCGGATGCGACGGAGGAGACGGCGGCACAGCCGGCGTCGAAGGACAAGCCGACGACGCCGAGTCGGCTCATATCGACCCGGACCGAGTCAGGATTTTGGGACCGAGTTGCAAAGCGTGTAAAAAGCGGTTGGCGTCGGTGTTGCTTTTGCCCTGCCGTCATCTCTGCCTCTGTACAGACTGCGACCAAGTGGCTCAGACTTGCCCGTTATGCCCTTCCAAGCGAAGTTCCAGCGTAGAGGTTTATCTCTCTTAAGGCCCAAACCCGCGGCCCAATGAAGTTTCTCCAGGCCCAGGAACCGACCCGGAAAGTTGAGTTGCCGGGTTTTTTTTTGCTTTTTTTCCGATAAAATTTAATAAAAGAATTACATTTACATTTTTTTATTATTATTGTTAGAAATATTCTGATAGACCAAACCAGACTATTTCTTTTTCTTTTTTTGATTTAAATATAGAATTTCATTTATTTATTTGTTAATTGTTTGAATAATAGAGACGCCAATTTTATTAATTTTTTAGGCCACGTTTTTCTTTTTTAATTATTATTATTTTTTCTTTTCAAGTTTCTATTATAATGGAGATGGAGAGATATAATCTCGATTCTGTTCACATTTTAAAAAATATTTTACTTCAATTATGATGTTTAGTTCGATATGGCTTTTCAAATGTCCAATTAGTTTATGATTAATTTGGGTAATAACCTTTTTATATTTTAATTTCGACTAATATTTAAATAAGTTTATTTTTTAAAAAATGAAAAACCGCCTTACGTAGAAATGTCCATTTTACCCATAGGGTCGGAGGCCCACTTTGAAAGGAGAGAGAAATTTCATAACGGAGAATGGAGAAGAGAGTAGGTAACATTTTTACCCTTAGATAAATGGGGGAATCTCCACCCCCGATCGCTACAATAATAAATGAAAAAAATATCGAGAATAGAAAATGAAATAAATAACGGGGATGGGGACAGGAAGACTTACCTATCTTCGTTCCCGCCTCATGGACATTTCTAGTCATACGAATCTTAAATGTTTTTTCTTTATTATCCATAAAAATAAAAATCTCTCTCTCTCAAATTTGTGTTCTTTTCGATAAACTTGGATGGTATTATATATAAGGTACTATATACAATGATATTTAAAGTATGTATTATAAATTATATGACATTACAAAATAATAATATACAAAAAAAAAAAAAAAAAAAAAATTAAATTAATTAATAATACTTTATATAGATAGTTATAAATATCATATCACCTAAATTATGCTCTAATTAGATTATTAATTATTCATATTTCGACTTGAGTATTTTTTTTATTCATTTTTAATTTTGCAATCTTTGGAGATTCACCATTATTAAAAAAAAAACTATAATAATTTAAATATTGTTTTGATAATTTGTTCTATGTTAAAGAACGAAAACCGTCAGTGTCTCATTCAAAGAAACGTTCACAAACTTTTAAAAGTTGCATTGATACTCTTTTAACATTTCAATACTCCCTTACTATAATTCTTTTATTCCTCGATCTTTTTTTATTTTTTTATTTTTATTGTGGTAAAGGCTTTATTGATTTCTGAAAATGATTGAGAAATAGAAGAAGGAAAATAAAAGCGTATTTAAAAAATAAAAAATTTGATTTATCTAATAATATAGATAAATCATTTTCGTCAATATACTAAGAGTAAAGACGTATATTTTTTTAAATAGGTGAAGGGTATTATCGTAACTTTTGAAAGTTTATATGTATTTTCTAAACTAGGTAGTAACGATTTTGATACATATGCTAACAGTAAATTTATGGTTTTAAATAACATTTAGAAGTTTAAGATTTTTTTTTTTTTTTTAACCAAAAAAAATTAACAAAATAAATGACAAAATTACAAGAGCGGAAGGTAAAAAGAGGAGATTCTTTTTATTTTTTTTTATAAATAAATAAATAGCCATCAAATTTTTTAATAAAAAAATAAGATAATTTTTTGTAATATTAATTTCAAATTAATAACATAATTATATGTTAATTTTGTGATCAATTACAAATTAACGCGTCTCTAATTAAATTAAGTAATTGGAGCATATATACTAATAAATTGGAGTATTTATTCATTAAAAGTAATTGGGCAATGAGTCTAAATTAGCCCAAGCCCATTGTGGAAATAATGGGCCTAAAAAGGAAACTGGCCCAAAAAGGTAGGCCCAAAGATGGGTCCAATTATTCAATTTTTTTAATAAATATAAAATATTAGTTTCGAAAACATCTATTTACTTATTTTCAAACATTTTAATTAAAATTTACCACTCAATTTAATATATATTTTAAAAAATTATTTTCTAAATTCGAGGAGAATTCATAAACCCATCCAATCCAAACAAATTCATAATCCAACTCCAACCATAGAGGCTGGGTTGAGTTAACCGAATTTTTCAAATATCTTTACATTTAACATTTCGATAAAAAAAAAAAACATAATTTTTTTTACGTGTAAATTGAATTATGCTCGAGTTAGCTATTGTTATTTTATTTAAATTATCTCATTTGTATTTGTATTTTTCTTTTAAAATTCGAGCGTTATATTTTGAAACACGTAAGTCCGACGGTGTTTTTCTAGCAGTTTAATGTGTTTTGAAGGCTTTTAAATTTTCAGCTATTTATGATGAACATGAAACGTTAGTAGCAACTATGAATATGTAGAAATTTAGGGTCGTTACATAGCTATGGTTATTTTATTTGAATTTGTTAATTTATAATTATTATATTTCAATAATGAATTTTAGAAAACAAAAACTTAGTCCTAGTCGGTATCTTTTTAAATAATTGGGCAAAAAATTAGAATGGGAATTTATAGTTTGGGATTAAATAAATTAAAGAAGAAAGCATTATGATAATAAATATATATTTTTATAATCATCGCTAATGCGTAGATATTAAAATCATAATATTCTGCAAAATTTTCATGCTGTTTCCTAGCTGTATACCGCAGCCCAGTTGTATGATATTGTTATTATATTCACCTTCATGTGCTTATTAGCTTTCAGGGAGCATTTAGTGGAAGGATTAGTTTTTATATCTTCAAATATTATTCCGAGCCATAGGAATGGTTCGGGAATTCGACCGATTCGAACTATTCAACTCAAATATGGAAATTAGGTTGGGTGAGATTTTTTTCCGATTTAGGTTGAGTTGTGTTTTTTAAAAATAAAAAATTCGGGTCTGTTCGTGAGTTGACTTTTTTTTTATTTGGGTCAACTTTATCGATCTGAAAATAGGGTTACAGCCCACTCAACTCTATCATTCTCTTAAGATTATTATGAATATTAAGAATCTTTGATGTTTGTAGACCGGTATTAGTGATGCGTTGTGACTCGTAAATATTTGATATTTGGACCAATCTAAAAATACTTCTAATCGAATTTTTTGAGTTAGGTAGTGTAGGTTGGTCGGGTTACCTATCCTATAATACTCCTAATTGCCAAGCTTTAGAGATCTTTCCACATCTTGTTCATCACCTGACTAAAGGAAAACGATGCTTCTTGAGAGGTAGACGGTGTCAGTTTATACCCACTTTTAATCGAACAAATGCTATTTTATTTCCTAGTGCCAAAAGAAACCGTCTCGACGATGGGGTAACATAACGAGATATGTGAAATGAGATCAACATCCTCAAGAATGACCAGCTCCTCAACAAAACTCAAATTCTATCAACCCTCGTAAATAACGTTACAACAGCTCAAACCCACCGCTAGTAAATATTCTTCTCTTTGTGCTTTTCCTTCTAGACTTCCCCTCAAGGTTTCCACACCCTTATAAACCATGCTTCGTTTCTCTCTCCAATCGATATGGGATCTCACAAACCTTATCAATATGCATTGGTCAACAGTACATTCTCGAACAGTCTCCAACATTAATGCAAGCATATAATATAATAACATCAAAGTGTACGAACGTGTTTAGGTGGTGCCACCTCGAGAACGTTGAATTAAATAACATTAAATGGAAATAATGAGAAGCTATAAAAGTAAGTAGTTTTAGGGCATTATAATTGAGGTTTAATGTGGATTACGTTAATAAGAAGCCTAGTTGTCCACCTAATCAATAAATTAATAAACCCTAAAATCAGGCATCATCATCATCAAGCTTAGCTACTCTCTATAGATAGTGGTGCCTAGTTAGGACATGATTTTGTCACAAAGGAATCGAATCTAAACGTATAATGGACTTAGATTCTCCACATTCCACATTAAAATCAATAAACCCTATCCCATTATATTGGATTTTTTTTTTTTTTTTTTGTATGGATATGCAACTTGGCTTCTTAATTTATTGAGTCATCGTGATCGATCCTTATAAATTATTTGGCTAGTAAAAGTGTTCGAGAAACTTAATGACTCAAAAAATTCGATCAGCTCGACCCAACCCATTGAAATAAATAAAAAATTTAGATTACTTAGTTTATGAATTTTCTTAAATCTAAATTGGGTTGAACGGAATCAACCTGAATTTATTGTTAAGCTAACGACCCAAGTCCACTGTGAGCAGATATTGTCATTTTGGTGCTTTCCCTCACGGTTTTTAAAACATGTCAGCTAGGAAAGTTTCCACACCCTTATAAGAATGTTTTGTTCCTTCTCTAACGAATGTGGATCTCACCGTTAATTTTAAAAAATACATTTTTTTAATATATATATATATATATATTAATTTAATAATTAATTTATTATTATTATTTTTTCAATAATTTTTAAGTATTTGAAAAGTAATTTAAAAAAATGTATGTTGAAGGGTAAATCTTAAGGTTTGAAAATAAATAAATAGACGTTTTATCAACTAACATTTTACTTTTATTAAAATAAAATTTGAAATAAATAACGGGACAATCCTAACTAACCCAATCCAAAAACTTTAGAGTTGGGTTGAGTTAGTTATTTAACTAGAGTTGTTTGGGTTAAAAAAATTTACAACTCAAACAATTGGGTCGAGTCTAAAAAATGTTTCAATTTGATCCAACTCAACCCACGAGCATCTCTGTTAGCTAGTTGATCTTCCAATTATGGGCATAGCTCGACCAATCATGTCAAAATCCACTATTGTTGTCGATCCTTATAACCTATCTAGTTGGCTCACTATTCAATTATGGACGAAGCTCAACTAGTCATGTCAAAAAACACGAATATTACTCAAGAAAATTAATTTAGCGGACCCACCGCATCCCACATTTGACAACGAGAGTTCATTAGCTTAAGGAGTGACAGACATAATGCTCAAACTAAGGACAATAAGCCAATAAAATGTTAAAGTGACTACTCGACTTATTGTTGTACACAAATTTTCTCAATTATGAATCAACTAGTGGAAAACGATCAAACTTGTAATATAAAATTATTATAAACTAACACGATGATTGTGAAAACTGATTGTCTTTAAATGACGGTCACAATCCAACTTAAATAAAGATACCATCTTTAATAAAAGTATTATTTGATTTGAAATTAGCATCATAGGGACATTTGACAAGTAATAAAATTAATATATTTTTTTCTTTATTCCTTTACTTTTTAAAAATTTAATAATTAAGAATTGGGGTTTTCTTTGATTATTAGGTGGATTGAAATAGTGAAATTAATGGTAATTTCTTGGCATCATCGCCGGCTTTTTTTTTAATTATTATTTTTAACTTTTGAATTGCTCATTTCTTTTTAAAATAATAATTACCATAAACAGTCAAATCAATGACCAAGCACTTTTGACAAATTTACCAAATTTACTATTCTTTAAGGTAAAAAAAGAAGGAAAAAAAGAAAAGGCACCGCCCATAACGGAAATTTAACTTTACCGTCCATCAGTCGCCCTTCTTAAAGTTCGGTATTTAACGAGAGAGATAAAAAAAGAAACTAAATTACAAAAATACCCCTACATTATTTTTCTTCCAAAAAATACCCTTACCGTTTCAAATATACTTTTATATTTCATAAATGTATTAAAATTCTCATAGAACATTAACAAAAATTGAAATTATTTAGAAAAATTAGTATTTAAAAAAATTAGAATTTGAACATTGAAGCTCACATCACCCTTACAAATTGAGGGTTGAAATGTTCTAATAATTCAATTAATCCAGATTATCAAATTAAACTATAAATATTGAATTAGATTATGTTTTTTTCAGTTGGGTTATGTGAGATTCCACATCGATTGGGGAGAGAACAAAACATTCTTTATAAGGGTGTGAAAATCTCCTAAAAATCTTGAAGGAAAGTCCGAAAATGAAAGCCCAAAGAAGACAATTACGCTAGCGATAGCCTTGAGTTGATACAGGTTGAATTGAATTTTTTGAAAATTAAAAATTTGGGACGATTAGCGGGTTGACATTTTTTTGTGTCGGTTAACCCTAGCAATCAAATATTAGAATTACAGTCCTATTCTATCATATTTTTAAGATTGCTATATAAAAATATTTGACTTTTATATGTAACGTTAATAATATTTCTTGAATTTTTTTAATTTTTTAATGAAATTTTAGTTATTAAGGTTAAATAAGTAATATTTTTTTAAAATAACCTTCGGTCAACCAATTTAAAAAATTTAAATTAATTTAAAAGATTTCTCGGTAAATTTAAAAAATAATATACTAGCGGCCGAGGTGTTTTTACTTTTAATTTAACAAAAAAAAAAAAAAAAAAAAAAAAAACCAAGGTCAGATTCGGAACCTAGTTTACTTGCTTTATACTTTTATGGTGCAGGGTGCCAATTGAGACCCGCACACGTGTCTCAAAAGTCCAAACACGTGTCGCGCAGAATTTGACGGTCGTGGCATTAATTTCGGGATTCGAATAATAAAATACTAAATAGAGCAGTTCTTTATTTTATAAATAAATATATTATTCCAGAGAATTTATTCCGCTTCCTTTTTTTTTTTTTTTTTTTTTTTTTAAAATTATTGTAATTATTCTTTTTAGGGCACTTCGGCTTTGACGCCTCCCTTGCTTAAGGACAAGCCGTTCCCCATATTGTAATATTTTTATTATCTCTTATTAAATAAAATAAAATATTAAATAATTTAAGGGAATAGTGGCCTTTAATTTAGGGGACATGCTGGTTCACAGGGAAACAGACGTGGGAATGTATGTGTTGGCCACGTGTCTTAAATTGGTCAAGTTCTCTGCACTTCGATGTATCACGAGTTATGTCCGCCCCACGTTAATGTGTTACATTATTCATGTTCCCTATTAATTTGGTTTAAATATTACTTTTATAACTTTTAATGTTTGAATTTATTTCATTTTTGTAATTTTAAATATAATTATTTTGATCTGATCCCGAAAAAGATGTGATCTATCAGATAGAAGAGCTGCTTAAGTTAGATTATAATTTCATAAATTCAAATTCTGATACTCGAGCTAGATAACGTTTCATGAGAATAAGGTCAAAAGGAATTTTTTGTTTTGCTCTCGAATAAGGTCTAAAGAGGTTAAATTGAGCTAACCGAGAGCTTCCTAAACTAGGGGCGTTAGATGTATGGTGTTCCCTAGATCACATATTGTAAGTCTGACTAGTTTTAGTGCAAGTAGGAGATTGATGAGATTTTTGTCTTAAAAATAATAATTTTGATTTAAATAAAAAAAATATATTTTTTAATATATTAAATATTAAAATATATTATTTTAAATGTGACAGATTTTTTATGCGGTCTATTTCAATCAAATAAAAATTAATTATTTCGCGAATGAATAATTTATTATCTTTAGAGGCATACGAGACATATACTCTTTTAGGTGAAAGACTCAACTTCCGTGATTCTAGCCCTAAACAAGTTGAGTTTTGAAGTGTTTGGCTCAAATTTTCTATTTCTCAAGGCTCGATCGGGTCCTGAGCTATGTTGTTCAGCTCAAACATGGTTGATAATCAACTTATTTTGCTTAGCATTGTCCCTAGCTTCCCTTTTTTTCTTTTGGATTCGTTTCTCGAGTCTAAAATTATTCGTAATAAAGGTTAATTTAGTCATTGAATCTTTAAATTTTTAGTCCAAGCTAAAAGGAAAAAAAATTATTTTGATCATCTAAAGATCGAGATAGAAATTTGTAAAAGTTCATCAACCTCAAAATTCTCGAACCGAAATAAAAATAAACCCGACATTACTTGACGTTTTATTTTGGTTGTAATGTTCAATAATTTACACGCAATAATTATTTAAATAATATAACAGTCACTTAAAATGATATGATGCAGGTGAAAATCACGGTATCAGTACTTTTTGTAATTATAGTAAATATTATTTCCTACAATTTTTTATAACAAATAGTCATTATAATGCTCCCAAATAATTTTACAATAATGAATATCTGTTTTTTAAATTAAATTTTTTTATAGTATAAATAGATTTTTTTTGTTTGATAAAAGTAAGAAAAATATATCTTTACATAATTTTTCATAAAAGATACTTTTTTCTCTCTTAAAAATATGTCTATAATTTAACTTTTAACCTTTTTTTTTTTTTTTTTTTTTGTTAAATTACAAATTTCATTTTAAAATTTAAAATGTGTGTTTAAAAAAATTATTTTTTAAATTTGTAGGTTTAATAAGTCTCAAATTTAAAATATCTAATGTAAACTTTCACCATGGTAAAAAAAATGTAGTCGATTTGATAATGAGTGCAGAATTTTCGGAGTGGGAGAGTTTTCTAAAGGAGGTACTTAAAATGGAGTTCTCTCGAGAATGCGTAGTTGGTCTTTTCAGATGATCAGCTACACTGGGATTGAGACACGGCTCGGACTCCCATAGGGGGCACCAGTGGAGAATCTTGGACAATGGTCGAAAGTTCGATCCAGCAATATCGCGTGAGTGAAGAAGGGCAATGCCGCTTATAAAGTTCTTTCGTCGAGTGCGCGATCATAACAGGACTCGAGGAAGAAGCCTCGGCTAACTCCGTGCCAACAGCCGCGATAAGATGGAGGACAAGTGTTCTTCGGAATGAGCTTCGAGGCTGACTCCTCAATGAATTTCAGTTGTAATTAAACGAATTGATTAATTAGATAAAAAAATTAAATCTTTTAATAATAAGACTCTTAAAAGACTAAAAATTTCGATCGTGTATCTAACAAGTTTTCATGGAAAATCAAATCATCCAATTCTTTCATGGCGAATAAAAAAGTAATTACATTAAAAAAATAAAAATAAAAATAAAAAATAAAAAAGAAATGTAATTAATTAACCAGGCAGATTAAAATATGAAAATAAAGGGAGAAACGGTGGGAACCAAAAACCAGAAATAAAGGGAAAAATATTCGAAAGGGTTTAGGAAAAGAAATGGCCAAAAATGTTAAAAAAAATAAATAATAAATAATAAATAATAAATAATAAAAGGTGGAATTGTGAATTAAATTGTGAATCCGTGGGCGGTTCTTCGTCTACCTATACCCTCAGGCCTTAGGAAAAAGAATAAAAATTAAATTGCTTTTTTAATTTCTCAATTTAGTCAAGTTTGTCCATTTTTATTTAATTCTAATATGTCACATATCATATGCAAATTTAGCTAAGCTTAGCGAACAATTATATGCTAGATCTCTCGTTTTATTTATGGAAGGGTTCGTCTAGGATTTTTAGGGTTCCAATGTGAACTGTTACAGCTTCTATTCTGTTGATTTCTCGAGATTTTTGATGATTCAATTAACTTTATCAATTTTCCTTGACAAGTTAACCTAAATAAGGATCTAATTATAGAGGAGTTGGTTAGAAGTGTTTATATGACCTACTAACCCGACTATCCCACACTACTTAAAGTTGGGTTGAGTTAGTTTTTTCCGGTTTAGGGTTGGTTGAAAATTTTGAGTCAGTTTGTGGGTTGACATTTTTTTTTCGTCCAGTCAACACGACCAACCTAAAAATAGGGTTATAACCTCATTTACTTTTAAGATTATTATGAAAATTAAAAATATTTGAGGTTTATATTTAAGTCTTATATGAGATTTTAGTAATTAATCTGACATGTATTATGAATATATAAAAAAATTTAAAAAAATTTTAAAAAATAACCTAACAATCAAATCCAACTAGAGGGTTGGGTTGGGTTGAGTTGGGTTATGAACTCTATTCGAATTGTTGGGGTCACCAACCCAACCCAACCCGAAATTGGTTGACTCGGGTCATCAATCCAACCAATTTTCGTGTTGGTCCAAAAATTTATCCAACCCAATCTAACCGTGTACACTTCTAGAGTTGGCTTAGCCCATGAAGGGATCGAGTTGAAGGACTAGATCAAGGGGATCTGCTCGATCAGGTCGAGCACCATTCCATCGAGTGAAACTAGCTCTTTTTGGAGAGCAGTCGAACCTCTTGATTTGTGTGACTCTGACAGACATTAGAAGACTATTACGATATGCATTAAACTATATATTATAAATTAAACATAGTTTGAGGTGAATGATTAAAAGGAAGGAATAAGAAAAAGAAAAAGAAAAAAAAAGTGGAAAAGGAGTAAAGGATGGGAGGAAGCAATGAGGGTGCCCAAAACCATGGAATGAGGTGCCCACTTTGAAAGAGCATGCGCCACAAAAGTTGATGTTTCCCAAACTCACTTCTCATTTTACAAAAAGCAATAACACAAAGTCATGAAAGTGATATCCAATAATAATCACTGTGTCGCTTTTAGTATAACCTAAACCTCATCATGTTCTTCCTACTTTAAAAACTTTTAATTTGTTCATATAATAATATAATTTCAATTTTACGACTTCAATATTTGTACTACACGAAATGATTACCCACCTTGATTTTTTTTTTTTTTTTTAAATTGATTTTTGACTTGATGACAAAAAAAAAACGTCAACAAAAGTGAAATCCAGCTAGAATCGGATAGATATCGAGCGGATTACCTTCCTTGGTTTAGGCGAGTACTCTAGACCTCATGGGACCTGGCCTTTAGTCTATATGTGAGATCTCACATCGGCTGGGGAAGAGAACGAAACATTTTTTATAAGGGTGTAAAAACCTCTTTTCTACCAGATGCGTTTTAAAAACCTTGAGAAAAAAAACACAAAGAGGACGATATTTGCTAGCGGTGGGCTTGGGCCATTGCAAATGGTATCAAAGCCAAATACCAGGCGGTGTGCTAGCGAGGACACTGATCTTCGAAGGGGGTGGACATTTGGTGGTGTGCCAGCGAGGGCGTTGAGTTTCGAAAGGGGGTGGATTGTGAAATCTCATATGGATTGGAGAGAGGAACGAATGCGAGCGAGGACGCTGGGCTCCGAAAGAGGTGGGTTGTGAGATCCCACATCGATTGGAGAGGAGAACAAAACATTATTTATATGAGTGTGAAAACATCTCCCTAACAAACATATTTTAAAAACCTCGAGGAAAGTCCATTTTAAAAATTGAGGTAACTCTATATAATTTTTCATATAGTATATTTTATATAATAAGGGAAGTAAACATTTTAATTTTTTTAAAAATATATATTTTATAATTTAGACATGGTAGTTAGTATAAAATCTTTAAAATTGTTATAAATAAAAATTTAAAAAATAAAATACTATATAATATCAATAATTTTATCAAATACCCATAATTTTAAAATAAATCAAATAAAAATATATACTCAATAACATTTTAACTAACTAATAAAAATAAAATTAATTATTTTTAAAAAAATTAATTTTCTTCAAGATTTATTTAATAAAATTAAAAATTTAGAAAGGATTTTTAGAAATCAACAATAAAATAAACAAATCCTCAAAAGGTAAAAAAAAAAAAAAACTTTTATTGTAACCTAAAAAGACTCGACCGCAAATAAAATCAAGAAACTACGGCGAATCAGGATCTGGCGTCCCGAATTAGTTTCCGAGTAATAGAGCGGTGTTTTTACTCGGCTTTAACTCGTGGCACGTGGAAGTATTTACCTTCAAGAAAGCGCCACGGTGGGGCCAAACAATTCCACACGTGTAAACAAAATTCAGATGGCACTGGTCATTTCTGCCCGTTGATTCATGGGCAGAGAGGGGACAATAACCTTGGAAAACGAGCTCCCTCGTGATTAAAGTAAATTAAATAATAGTTATTAATACGCTCCAAAAGGGCCGTTCAGGTGGGTCCCACGTTCCATGACTTCGGAAAGTGGGCTGGGCCGTGAAGTAATTAAGAAAACGACAAAAGAATCTTAGGATTTTTTTAAAAAATAATAATACATATAAATTAGAGGATTTATGACGTCAGCTTCACTTGGGAGAATGAAGTTAGAAAACCGTGGGTCGGACGGAGGTATCCGACCAGTACTGTTGGGAGATTGTGATGAAATTTCTCTCTCCGTTTTTAGCGCGTGTGTTACACGCGCTACATTTGATTAGAATACAACTAAATTTTATTAATATAAAAAAGAAATTAATCTTAATAAAAATGAACATTATTTACAATGTGATAGGTAATTATATAATGATTTTAGCGATACCTTTTAATATAAACGGGTAGATAATGACATGTGACTCTTACTTTTTTTTTGCAAGTCAATTTTCACGTCTATATAATTATTTTATTTTTTAAAAAAATTTAAATTAAAAAATATTTTTAGAACCGTTTTTTTATAATGAAAATGAATTTTTTTTAAAGTATTAGGATATCTAAAATTTAGAGGTAATTTGTAACCGTTGTATGGTAAGACTTTTGAGCCAAATATATTTATGAGTGGAATGAAAATTAATTAAATAATAATTTAATTAATTATCTTTGAATATATGTCACTTGTGTTGCAAGAAAAATAAATTCCACGGTGTATTTAAAGGAGTTCATTAATTAATACATTAAAAAGAAAATGAAATATTTTTTTTATTACAAATGAAATCCCAATATGTATTTTATAATTATAAAAAATGGATAAAAATCGAGTTTTTTCGAATTAAAAAAAAAAGCAGAAAAGAAAAATGTGGAGCGAGATCCACGCTCCCATGGGAGCGTGAGCATTGCCTTTTTCTTCTAACAATATTTGACGTCACGACTTGGAGCTCAAGGGAGTCTTTCCCGTTTGGTAGGGACGTGTGGGTGCCTGCCTTCCGGAGAATTGGTTTCCCTTACTATTTAGCCCTTAATCTTCTTCAAAATTACACAACACACCCTATTCTCCGTCTTATTTATAAATTTGAGTACCTTAAAAATGGCACAACCGTAAATAAAAACAACATTAGGGGTGAAGAGAGAAGGAATTTTTTTTGAGTTCAGGTATTTTGTTCCAATGGATTCACTCTGAAACCTGCCGTTGGTTGTGGGCCAAATTTTTCTCTCAGCTTCTTCACTCCACTTTTTCCCTTTATAAAACTCCGCAACTCATCGCCAATTCCAACTCTCCTCTTTTTCTTCTTTTTTTTTTTCTCTCTCTCTAAGATTTGAGAGGAAGGAACTATGGATTCTTCTGTAGCTGCGAGAAGGCCGTATTTCATCGATGAGGACGACGGGTTGGTTTCCTTGGTGGATGTGGAAGCTGGAATTTCTGGAAACCAGAACAGCAACTATCCTCAGCCTTTCTACCACCGGCCAAGGATTTGCCATGGCGGTACTCACCGGCGAGGCACGAGAAATCTCTCGGTTTCCTCCTCGAGAGTTTCAGCGAGGTTTTATGATGCGAGATTTGAACATCATCATCACCATTTCTTGGAAGCTTGTTTTCTATGCAAGAAACCGCTCTCTGATAACAAGGACATTTTCATGTACAGGTTAGTTTTTCTTCTCTTTTTTTGTTTTTCACTGAAGAAATAGTGGTATATATTAGAGTTGTTTTTAGATCTGGATTGTGGATTTTGCTTTTGATTTAAGTAAACGTCTGGTGATTGGTTAAGATTTATTGTTTTTTCGACATTTTGTGTTGAAATTCGTGGTAGCGAGAAGGAATCCGTTTAAATCTCTGATAATCAAGACAGGAATTCGATTATTAGAGAGCAGTTCGACATTTTGTGTTGAAATTCTCGGCAGCGAGGATGAATCCGTTTAAATCTCTGATAATCAAGAGAGGAATTCGATTATTAGAGATCAGTTTTATGAATAGAAATATAGGATCGAGCGGCTTCTTGACGAACATAAAATCTCAAGATCTGAAAACGCCTTGTTCCTTAGTTTTTAAGAATTAGATCTTTAATTGCGAAGAAAAAAAATAAGAGATATAGATACTGGATCCATGGTTAATTCTATTTCTAACGAGATGATTACGATTATGTTCTGCAGAGGAGACACTCCATTTTGCAGCGAAGAGTGTAGAGAAAAGCAAATCGACATGGACGAAGCGAAAGAGAAGAAGTTGAATCTATCATCATCCATCAAAGCCATGAGAAAAAAAGATCAGAGAAAATCCACTTCTCCGGGAAAATCCACCACCGGGCACGACTGCCGTTTCCGCGCCGGCACGGTGTTGGCGGCGTAGATGAAGGAATAATAATCACAATATATACATTATATGAAAACATTCCCGGAAAAGAGGTGAAGATCTGAAGAACCGGGAAGATCTGAGAGTTCGTTTTTGTTATATTTTTCTTTTTTTGTTTGGGGGGAGAAAATTATGCAACTGTGAATGAAGTTGTGTTTATGGTGGTGAGGAAGTCTTCGTGTTCATTTTTTTTCCTGGGATTTTCTCACCTTTTTTGTTGTTGTTTTTTCTTTTTTGTTTTTGTATATTATAAGCTTTTAAGGGGTGGTGAAATGAGTAATGAGAAAAATATGATTTGGGTTTTTATTACTAAAATTAAGTGGGTTCTTCTTTTATTTACTGTTCATATTCATTTAATTTTTTTTTAAAAAAAAATTATTATTTCAATGTTGTTCAAATTAATGAATTCGGTCTTCAAAATTATTAATGAAAAAAATATTGTGGATTCGTGAAAAAAATTGTAATTAGAAGGTTTATTAAATACTCTTTATATTATATATATATATATATATATATTAAAAGTTTAATTATTGAGATTAATGGAAAGTAGTATAAAAGTTTAAAGATTAGATTTATTTTTCGATTTATTTTTTTTGAGAAAGACTCGAATTATTCGTTATTCTCTATTTAGTTATTTTGCAAAAAGAAAAAAAAAGACTCAAATTATTGTTATTCTCTATTTAATTATTTTGGAAAAAAGCACTCAAAATATTTGCTATTCTCAATTTAATTGTTTTGAAAAAAAAAGATTCAAATTATTTGTTATTCTCTATTTAATTAATTATTTTGAAAAAAAGAGACTCGAATTATTACTCGATATTTAATTATTTTGAAAAAAAAGACTCAAATTATTTGTTATTCTCTATTTAATTATTTTGAAAAAAAGACTCAAATTATTTGTTATTCTCTATTTAATTATTTTGAAAAAAAGACACAAATTATTTGTTATTCTCTATTTAATTACTTTGAAAAAAAAGACACAAATTATTTGTTATTCTCTATTTAATTACTTTGAAAAAAAGACTCAAATTATTTGTTATTCTCTATTTAATTATTTAAAAAAACTCAAAATATTTGCTATTCTCTTTTTAATTATTTTGTAAAAAAAAGACTCAAATTATTTCTTATTCTCTATTTAATTATTTTGAAAAAAAGACTCAAATAATGGCTATTTAATTATTTTGAAAAAACCATCCATGTTATAATAATAATAATAATAATAATAATAATTATTATTATTATTGGAGAGATAAGAAACGAAGTATTAAAATAAAATAAAAACGAGGTTAAGTATGGTTTATTGAATTAGAATTTGTTCGGTCTTAGTTTATATCTAATTTCCATTAATAATACAATTTAATGTATGAATGAATAATATAATATAAAATAAAAACAACTATACTGTAACGATTAAATAATTATTTCCATGCGTTGATAATATTATATAATATGATTAATAATGTATTGATGATTATTGAAATATGTTAATAAATAAAGTTATTAATAATGTATCGATGATTATTGATTAATAGTCCAACCTAATTGTTTCTAACTTGCAAGTCTCTTAGAGCTCTTAAACGGCAATGTTGTTAAGTTCAGGGGTAATCGAGATGATCGTGTTATGGTTATTAGTGTAATTTTAAGTAATAAGTGGTTAATATACCGTAGGATCATGTTCAAGTAATAACTTAAAAACTGTATAACATATGAATAAGGTGGGATGTTTTATCTTAGTAACAATATTGATACGACTCACTTTGTACTTGTTACAAATGATTTGATCTGAATCGTTCATGTGGAGATATGTGAATATGGGATATTCAATACAATAATTTTGTATAAGACTAGACCATGAAACCACCACGTATTTAATCTCTCTTTATAAATCTACTAATTGAGAAGATTATATTTTATAAGATGATCTTATGCGACTCAATCTTAGGGAGTAATGAACCATTTGAAAATTTGAACCTAGCATGATAATATTAAATTTGAAAATAACATAATAAAAAATTATTAAAATTTGAACAATTAATTATGAGATTTGTGGATTTGTCGTACCATAGGCAAAACATCACTTATGTGGAATCAAAACTTGTTTGACTACACACGCCGCCTACGCGTGCATATTCAATCGTGTGCGACACAACAACGTTGTATCTCATCGTCATCTCAGTTTCCAATAACATGAACCATGCATCGTGATGTAATATCATGTCTCGAGATAGCTCAACAATCTTGATTTGCTCGAGCACATTCGTCGGGACGATTTGGCCGTGTGGTCTAAGGTCAGGCTTTAGTCTAAAAGGGCGTGGGTTCAAATCCCTTAGCTATCATATATTTTTATTTTTTGTAAAGCCTCAAGCTCGCTGCTAGCACATATTGTCTGTTTTGACTTTTTATGTATCTTGTTAAGGATATTTAGTACTAAATTATAGTTTACCATATCTGTATATATCATATTTGATATTTTATTATAAGTCAAATATCTAGATATTTGCCTTCCTATCATAGGTATCTTTCCATTTATTACTCTTTCCATATTCTTGTAATTTATTTGATTATAAATAAGATAACTTTCACACCATTTAGGTGTGAATTAAGCAAACATTCTCATGGTATCAGAACCCTTTCGGTTTAACAACCCCGATCCTTTCTTTTCAATGGCTTTTGAATCCTCTAATCTTCTTCTCCCCCACCCCTGCTGGCTTTGACACCGCAGGGGAAATTTCCAAGGCTGCCGCAGGCGGAGCCGATTGATTAATCTTGGGTTCCACCCTATTGACCTCCAAATCACCTTTTGCCATACTCTTTACTTACAACCTCACCTTTTCGAACCCAATCGGTTTTCTCCTTAGCCAACATAGTCTCTCTCATTTTCTTCCCAATTAACCCTTCATCCTTCACAGAAACCCTAATCTCAGGATCCTCATCAGTGTTCTCTTCAGAAATGTACAAAATCTGGATAAGCCCATCGACCTTCTATAGAGATTTACCTTTAGAATCTAGGCGCCGCACTGGCCTCTTCGCCAACCAAGTTGCCGCCGCCCTTCTCGCCAAAATTGGCTCCTTCGCGCAATGTGGCGACTCTTCCGGCTTCAACATTGTCTTTGTCCCTGGCTCTAGGTTTCCCCTTCTACTTCTTGGGTTAGATATATTCTTAGCGGAGCCAAGGTAGCATCGTCGCTGAGCGACGATACCTCTTAATGGGTTAAACATGTTCTCGCCGAAGCCAAGGCAGCATCGTTGCTCAGCGACGATCCCTCTGCAATTTTCGATGGCCAAGAAAGTGTTTCTCTATGCCTCCTTCGAACTACGTTGTCGACATCACCACGAAAAGCGTTTCTCGACTTCTCTTTGAATTTTTCAGATCCAAGCTTCACGTTCGTTCAAATTCGACGCTCAGCTTGCGGGGGAAGTTAAGGATATTTAGTACTAAATTATAGTTTACCATATATATCATATTTGATATTTTATTATAAGGCCAATATCTAGATATTTGCCTTCCTATCATAGGTATCTTTCCATTTATTACTCTTTCCATATTCTTGTAATTTATTTGATTATAAATAAGATAACTTTCACACCATTTAGGTGTGGTGGATTAAGCAAACATTCTCAGCTGTTAACCTCATGGTTTTAAAATGCGTTTACTATGGAAAGAGTCTAGCCCAACTCCGACCAGTGCATCGTGTCACGGTCATACTTCTTCAAATGTGCGGCCTCGTGATCTTGACACGCTCACGACAAACCTTAAGGAGTACTGAATCTCCATTCACATTTTTCACCCGGTTTTGTGGCTTTGTTGGACCTTAGGCAGGGTTTTCCTTCGACGTTCAAACATCACTTATGTGGAATTAAAACTTGTTTGACCACACACGCCGCCTATGCGTGCATGTTCAATCATGTGTGACACAACAACGTTGCATCTCATCGTCATCTCGGTTTCCAACAATACGACTCATGCATCGTGATACAATCTCATGTCTCGAATAGCTCGATTATCTCAATTTGTCTGAACACATCCGTCAGGACTGTTTGGCCGAGTGATCTAAGGCACCAGATTTAAGCTCTGGTCTAAAAGGGCGTGGGTTCAAATTCCACAGCTGTCATTTTATTTTCGTTTTTTGTAAAGCCTCAAGCCCGCTACTAGCCGATATTGTCTGTTTTGACTTTTCTGTTTTGACTTTTTATCTATAGCTGTCAACCTCATGGTTTTAAAACGCATCTACTATGGAGAGAGTCTAGCCCAACTCCGATTAGTGCATCGTGCAAGATCATACTTCTTCAAATGTGCGGCCTCGTGTTCTTGACACGCTCACGACAAACATTAAGGAGTACTCAATCTCCATTCACATTTTTTCACACGGCTTTGTGGCTTTGTTGGATCTTAGGCAGGGTTTCCCTTCGGCGTTCAATCAACTCTTATGTGGAATTAAAACTTGTTTGACTACACACGCCGCCTATTCGTGCATGTTCAATCATGTGTGACACAACAATGTTGCATCTCATCGTCATCTCGGTTCCCAACAACACGACCCATGCATCGTGATGCAATTTCATATCTCGAGATAGCTCGACCATCTTGGTTTGTTCAGACACATTCGTAGGGATAGTTTTGCCGAGTGGTCTAAGGCACTAGATTTAGGCTCTAGTTTGAAAGGGCATGGGTTCTAATCCCATAGCTTTCATTTATTTTCATTTTTTTGTTCGACCATCTTGGTTTGTCCGGACACATCCATCGGGACAGTTTTTCCCAGTGGTCTAAGGCGCTAGATTTAGGCTTTAGTTTGAAAGGGCGTGGGTTCTAATCCCATAGCTTTCATTTATTTTCATTTTTTTGTAAAGCCTCAAGCCAGCTGCCAGCACATATTGTTTGTTTTCAACTTCATGGTTTTAAAACGCATCTTCTATGGAGAGAGTCTAGCCCAACTCCGATCAGTGAATTGTGCAAGATCATACTTCTTTAAATGTGCAGCCTCGTTAACATGGCACGCTCATGACAAACCTTAAGGAGTACTCAAAACCCATTCACATTTTTCACCCGGCTTTGTGGCTTTGTTGTTTCTTAGGCAGGGTTTGCCTTCGGTGTTCAAACAACTCTTATGTGGAATTAAAACTTGTTTGACCACACACGCCACCTATTCGTGCATGTTCAATCATGTGCGACACAACAATGTTGCATCTCATCGTCATCTTGGTTCCCAACATCACTACCCATGCATCGTGATGCAATCTTATGTCTTGAGATAGCTCGACCATCTTGGTTTGTTCAGATACATCTGTTGGGACAGGTTGGCTGAGCGGTCTAAGACGCTAGATTTATGGTCCGAAAGGGTGTGGGTTCAAATCCCACAACTGTCATTTTATTTTTCATTTTTTGTAAAGCCTCAAGCCCAGTCTAGCCCAACTCTGATCAGTGCATCGTGCAAGATCATACTTCTTCGAATGTGCGGCCTCGTATTCTTGACACGCTCACGAAGAACCTTAAGGAGTACTCAATCTCCATTCACATTTTTCACACAACTTTGTGGCTTTGTTGGATCTTAGGCAGGGTTTGCCTTCGGCGTTCAAACAACTCTTATGTGGAATTAAAACTTGTTTGACCACACACGCCACCTATTCGTGCATATTCAATCATATGCGACATAACAACGTTGCATCTCATCGTCATCTCGGTTCTCGACAACACAACCCATGCATCGTGATATAATCTCATGTCTCGAGATAGCTTGACTATCTTGTTTTGTTCAGACACATTTGTCGAAATAGTTTGGTCGAGTGGTCTAAGGTGCCAGATTGAGGCTTTGGTTCGGAAGGGTGTGGGTTCAAATCCCACAGCTGTCATTTTATTTTCAGTTTTTGTAAAGCATCAAGCCCGTTGCTAGTAGACACAGTTTGTTTTGACTTTTTATGTATGTCAACCATGACCTCATGGTTTTAAAATGCGTCTACTATGGAGAGAGTCTAGCCCAACTCCGACCATTGCATCGTGAGGAGTACTGAATCTCCATTCACATTTTTCACCCGTCTTTGTGGTTTTGTTGGAACTTAGGCAGGATTTTCCTTCGACGTTCAAAAATCATTTATGTGGAATTAAAACTTGTTTGACCACACACGCCGCCTATGCATGCATGTTCAATCATGTGCGACACAACAACGTTGCATCTCATCGTTATCTCAGTTTCCAACAATACGACCCATGCATCGTGATACAATCTCATGTCTGTGATAACTCAACCATCTCGGTTTGTCTGGACACATCCGTCAGAACAATTTGCCGAGTGATCTAAGGCGCTAGATTTAGGCTGTGGTTTGAAAGGGCATGGGTTCAAATCTCACAGTTGTCATTTATTTTCATTTTTTGTAAAGCCTCAAGCCCGCTTCTAGCACATTTATGTATCGCTCTCAACCTCATGGTTTTAAAATGCGTTACTATGGAGAGAGTCTAGCCCTACTCCGACCAGTGCATCATGTCACAGACATACTTCTTCAAATGTGCGGCCTCGTGTTCTTGACACGCTCACGACAAACCTTAAGGAGTACTCAATCTCCATTCACATTTTTCACACGGCTTTGTGGCTTTGTTGGATCTTAGGCAGAGTTTGCCTTCGACGTTCAAACAACTCTTATGTGGAATTAAAACTTGTTTGACCACACACGCTGCCTATGCGTGCATGTTCAATCATGTTAAACACAACGACATTGGATCTCTTCGTCATCTCGGTTTCCCACAACACGACCCATGCATCGTGATGCAATCTCATGTCTCGAGATAGCTCGACGATCTTAGTTTGTTCAGACACATTTGTTGGGACAGTTTGGCCGAGTGGTCTAAGGCGCCAGATTTAGGCTCCGGTCTGGAAGAGTGTGGGTCCAAATCCCACAGCTGCCATTTTATTTTCATTTTTTGTAAAGCCTCAAGCCCGCTGCTAGCAGCCACTGTCTGTTTTGACTTTTTATGTATCGCTTCAACCTCATGGTTTTAAAACGCGTGTACTATAGAGAGAGTCTAGCCCAACTCCGACCAGTGCATCGTGCAAGATCATACTTCTTCAAATGTGCGGCCTCGTGTTCTTGACACGCTCACGACAAACCTTAAGGAGTACTCAATCTCCATTCACATTTTTCACACGGTTTTGTGGCTTCATTTGATCTTAGGCAGGATTTGCCTTTGGCATTCAAACCACTCTTATGTGGAATTAAAACTTGTTTGACCACACACGCCGTCTATTCATGCATGTTCAATCATGTGCGACACAACAATGTTGCATCTCATCGTCATCTCGATTCTCGACAACACAACCCATGCATCGTGATGCAATCTCATCTCTCGAAATAGCTCGACCATCTTGATTTGTTCAGACACATCCATCGGAACAGTTTGGTCGAGTGGTCTAAGGCGCAAGATTTAGGCTTTGGTCCTAAAGGGACAACTTTCATTTTATTTTCATTTTTTGTAATGCCTCAAGCCCGCTGGCCTCGTGTTCTTGACACGCTCACGACAAACCTTAAGGAGTACTCAATCTCCATTCACATTTTTCACACGGCTTTGTGGCTTTGTTGGATCTTAGGTAGAGTTTGCCTTCGGCATTCAAACAACTCTTATGTGAAATTAAAACTTGTTTGACCACACATGCCTCCTATTCGTGCATGTTTAATCATGTGCGACACAACAACGTTGCATCTCATCGTCATCTTGGTTTCTGACAATACGACCCATGCATCGTGATGCAATCTCATGTCTCCAGATAGCTCAACCATCTTGGTTTGTTCGGACACATTCGTCGAGACAGTTTGGCCGAGTGGTCTAAGGCGCCAGATTTAGGCTCTGGTTCGAAAGGGCGTGGGTTTAAATCCCACAACTGCCATTTTATTTTCATTTTTTGAAAAGCCTCAAGCCCGCTGCTAGCAGATATAGTCTGTTTTGACTTTTTATGTATCGCTCTCAATATTATGGTTTTAAAACGCGTCTACTTTGGAGAGAGTCTAGCCCAACTCCGACCAGTGCATCGTGTCACAGTCATACTTCTTGAAACATGCGGCCTCGTGATCTTGACACGCTCCCGACAAACCTTAATGAGTACTCAATCTCCATTCACATTTTTCACTCGACTTTGTGGCTTTGTTAGATTTTAGGCAGGGTTTGCCTTCGGTGTTCAAACATCACTTATGTGGAATTAAAACTTGTTTGACCACACACACCACCTATGCGTGCATGTTCAATCATGTGAGACACAACAACGTTGCATCTCTTCGTCATCTCGGTTCCCAACAACACGACCCATGCATGGTGATGCAATTTCATGTCTCGAGATAGCTCAACCATCTTCGTTTGTCCGAACACATCTGTTGGGATAGTTTGGTCGAATGGTCTAAGGCACTAGATTTAAGCTCAGGTCCAAAAGGGCATGGGTTCAAATCACATAGTTCAATTTATTTTCATTTTTTGTAAAGTCTCAAGCTAGACATTGTAAATAACCATTTTCTAAAGACATACCAAAAATATTACCATTTTTTTTTGTGTAGACTCAAAGTTTTTGTAGAACCTCAAGCAAGCTGCTTTTAGAACATATTCTCTACCACATATTTTCGTGTGTGACAGATCTTATAAATAATCATTTTCTGAAAAACATACCAAAATTATTACCTTTTATTAAAGGATCCTTATATCCTTTATAACTTCATGCTTTTTGTTCACACAAAGAATCTTAACAGCTAATCAGATACTCATTATGTAGTAGTCATCTTCGGTATATTTTACAAGTTGATGCACACAATGCCTTCCAGAGCTCTTAGATCTTCTCCAAAAGGATATACTATGTTCATAGAGACAAATCTGGAGAAATCGTCCATCTCTATTACAAAATCCTTTCATGGGATGAGATTACCAAGAATTCTACCTGAATCCTTGAAGATGTGAGCCCCCAATCAGGAAAGACTCACAGTAAACTATTTCCAGAAAAGTTAAGAAGATTAAGAAAAAATTCAGGAAAAATCGGCACCAAAGAGCTCAAAAACTATTACAAATATTACTAGTGTGAGTGCTCTCAAAGTTTAGAAGAAAATTCCTTTGTTCATACTAGCTATCTTAGACAAATCTTAGACAAAGTAACCAGTATCGACTCAGTAGAAGAGACACTTGCTCTAATCTAAGAAAAGATAAACAAGCTTTAAATTTTGATAGAACCTTCAAGTAGTTAAACTTTTAGTGTCATAATGAACCAAATGAGAATCAACTAAAAAATTTCAATAGGGATTTCACCCAAGAAGAAAAGATGTCCGAAAACTAGATGCCATTAGCAAAATTGGTTCAATTTGAGGACAAAGTCGATAGAACTACATGAGGAGAAATTGGTATCATAAGTCCTTTTTCTCCGATGTTCTATTCGAAGAAAAAACTCAAATGACTCAATCCACCGATGAAGGATCATGCATACATGAGTGGAATATAGATGGTCTATCCGATCATCTAGTCATAAATGTAATCAACAAAATATTGATGGGAGCTAGTGCTTATAGGCTCCAAGGTAAATCTTATCACGCTATTGCTCAAATTATAACTTATCGTTTCACAGGAGTACTCAAAGACCGGTGGGAGAAGCATTTCTTCGACAAAGAAAAGAAAAGGATACTCAACCATACTACTATAGAAAAAGTTGTACAAATTTCAAAAGTGAAAATGAAGCTAGAATGTCTTTCACTGATTTTGGAAAGAACAGTTAAATCAAGTTCTGCTTTAAGTGAAGGAAGTATGCGGTTATTGGTTGAAGAGTCATTAATACCCCTTTATGTACTATCTCAAAGTTAGCCGTAGGTGAACTAGAAATCTATATTGAATGCTTGCAAAAATTCTTATGAATATAAGATGTGAAAATTAGCTACTTCTGATAGTACAAAGATATGTTTGTAACTAAGGTTATGACGAGATATGATAGTACCTTTTCATTATGGAAGATGCGCTTCATCGAAGGAGTTCCAAAGTATTTTTCTTGAAGGATAACTACTGCTCTCAATGAAGAGCATGATAATAAGATTCTTTGGGATGAACTCACTTGTGGTGATTTATGTTCTGTAATCGAGAAACCCACCGCTAGCAAATATTGTCTACTTTGGCCCCTTATTTGTCGTCGTCAGACACACGGTTTTAAACGCGTCTACTAGGAATCGAAATGATATTAATTAACTAATCAGAGTGGCGCACCAGAAGCGTGGTGAGCCCATAACCCATAGGTCCTTGGATCGAAACCTGGCTATGATATCAATTCTTCTAACACCCTTAATCAACATGACAAGATTTATGCAAGTAAAGTCCTTTGATTTACTTACAACAAAGGAGTAGTTTCAGTCCATTATAAGAAAATTCAAGAAAAATCAGCACCAAAGAGTACCCTTTTATTTATATATTGTCTCAAAGTTCATCGTAGGTGAACTAGAAAACTATGATGGCTCGCCATCTTTCATGGTTTTAAACACGTCTCTAGTGATCGAAATGATTAATATCATTCAAAATTAATATCACTCTGATTAGTTTGTCATTTATAATAAATTAATCAGAGTGGCGCAGCGGAAGCGTGGTAGGCCCATAACCCACAAGTCCCATGATCGAAACTTGGCTCTGAGGATTAATAGTGAGAGGATCATGAGGATTAATATTGAAAACGCGTCGCCAGATGCCGCCACAGAAAAGGAAAGGAAGGAACGCTACAGGCAATTCGTGAAGGGTTGTGCTTGAGTTGAGTATTACGGGCTCGTTTACGTACCCTCTGGGCATGGCTTAGTCGGGCACAATGTGTTAACGCGTCGTCGGATGCCATAAAAAAGGAAAGACTAATAGGATATCATGGCAAACATAAATAAATATTACACTGCGTCCATATAACATAATGAGAAAGTATCTCGATGCACATGACATACATACAATGTTGAATCTCATTGTTTGATCACTTATGTGGAATCGTGGAAGTTGTTTGATCACACATGCTGCCTAATCCCAAAACTATCATTTATTTTAAATGTTTGTAAAGCGCAAGCCCGCTGCTAGCACATATTATCTGCTTTGGCTAGTTACGTATTGTCGTAAGCATCACGATTTTATAACGGTTCTAGCAGATAGTGTCTATTTTGGCTTGTTATGTATCGCTGTCAATCTCATGGTTTTAAAATGTATCTATTCGATCATCTAGTCATAAATGTAATCAACGAAATGTTGATGGGAGCTAGCGCTGATAGGCTCCGAGGTAAATTTGATCATGCTATTGCTCAAGACTGACGCCCCAGGACAACCCATTCCTCTGTGACAATCTCCGTCTTCATCACGCCCGCCCCTGACCGACGTCTCGCGCTCCTGAAAAAAAGAAAACATAGCAAGGATGAGTATAAAAATTATACTAAGTAAGCCACCTACTTGTAGGCTCTCTTCGCGTCCTAATTTAGCAGGTTCCCACGGTCTCCTGATCCGGTTCTAGTACCTCTGGTTCTAATCTTAGTCCCTTGGAGCTTGCTCCTTGGGTTCTACTGGTTCATCAACCTTTCATTAAACACCTAGAGGTTCCTTACGCTAAACTGATATGGTCGGTATCTCTCTATGAGGCGCTACCTCTACATGGCTATCTGGGACTACATGGTATCTAGCCTAGGGGTATGCTGAATACCTCCTAAGCCCATGTAGTTCCCCTATGGGGGGCGCGACCCAACCCGTTCCCATGCAGCTAATGAGCTGTACGACGTGGGGACACATTTCCGATGCGAAATGACTTAGAGTAGTAAGAGAAACCCTTGGTCCTCCCACGAAGCTATAGATATCGTTGTCACACTAGCAATTTATGAACACTCCTGAGGTACCTTGTTGCCGTGGTAATCCGCTAAGTTCTTAGGGGAAGGTTATGTCTGGCTTAGAGCGACTTATCGCTCATAACAACAATTCCCTAGGCTTATCATAGAATTGGGCCATAGAAGATAATAGAGTGTGCATGCAACCGTCTTCTAACATCATAATATATAACTCATGTAAACTAGGCACGCAGGCTCCACGGGCGATGGCCTCCATCAAGCACCCAGAACACGAGGTTCGCGCTCAATGGGGCGAAGTCATCCATCAAGCACCCGGAATGCGGAATGGACCATTCTAACATAAATTAAATGCATACATACGTACAGTGGAAGCTTAAAGCATACAAGCAACACTCAGATAATTCACCCAATACACTCATAATAATCAGTTTGACTAATCTTATTCATGAGAGCTAGTCTAAGGTAACGGTACTAGCATGCATGCAATCCAAGCGAATCCTACAAGTATTTCTTCCTAAATACCGGGTGGTGACTTACCTGGTTGATGCGTGCCCTTTCGCTAGCGTTACTCTGCCCGTGAGGTATCCAAAAATACTGATTTTTTTAAGTTAGGTCCCTATTGACATGCAAACAGTATTAGAACTGAAACCGGGACAAAAATCGGGCAAACAGAGGGCAACTGGGCTAAAACGGCCGTTTCACGCGCATGGAAGTGCGCCAGTCGCAGGCCGCACGCGTGGCAGCTTCTGCGCAGTCGCGGCTCGGCCGGTTTGATTCGGCTCGGCTCGACTCGCGTTCGCAGTTCGGCCGGTCTATTCAGCTCGGCTCAGCTCGCGTTCGCGGTTCGGCTCGGGCTTTGCAGGCGACACGTGTCGTCGCCTCGCTGGAGCTGCGTTGCTCTAGCCGATAGTCGACACGTGTCTGACGCCTATGAGGCCGCCCTCCGTCGCTCGCCCGCTGAATTTTTTTTTTTTCATCTCTGTCCTCTACAATCCGTAACATAGTGCCCCTTTCTGATTTTCATATCTTTTGATTTGTAGTTCGGATCGATATGATTTCTTCGGTAAAGTTCTAGATCGTGTTACGGGCTACGTCCTAGTATTTTTTTCGTAATTATTTTTGCTTGACTACCAGACGGGTTAAGAGTGTCGGAAGTTCGCTCACCGTTCTCGTACAATTCTCGGATCTCCGCCTTTGGGTTGAGATCTCGGCCAAACTTCTTCACAGATCGTGCGTAGAGTTATTCCTAGGTGAATATCTCAGCATTTTAGGACTCGATTCATATAAGAAAAGCTCAGATCTGAGAAATGTCGTTCAGAACCTTACCTCACGAAACGTTCTTGGATCTTGACGGTGCATCGACCTCGCTAGCCTCTCAGTTCTGTACAAGTCTCGTCTGAAGGTGGATTCCGACGGTGGTCCGATAAACTTCGCAGATGATTCCTCTTCGTTTTCTCTCTAACTCTCTTTTTCTTTTGCAGGGGATTTGACGGGGTTTTCCTTGAACCCCTATTATGGCTGGAGGGGCAAAATGACGTTTTTGCCCCTCAATTGACTTAGCCCTTTTTTTTCTTTTTTTTTTTTTGGCGTTACAAACTCTCCCTTCTTTAGGAACTTTCGTCCCCGAAAGTGGATATCTCTTGGAAGAGTTAAGGGTAAGCTCTCCTCACGTCCTCTTCTCGTTCTCAGGTTCCTCTTCCTTATGGTGGTTACCCCATGAGACTTTTACCAAGGGAATATCTTTGTTGCGCAATCGCCTAGTGTCTTGAGCTAAAATTCTGCTAGGCTTCAACTCATAAGACAGATCTTCTCGGAGAGGAAGCATCTCATGTTCGATTACATGAGTAGGGTATGGAGTGTACTTTTGCAGCATGGATACGTGGAACACATTGTGCACGGTGGCAAGGTTCGGTGGCAGGGAAATTCTGTAAGCCACAGCCCCAACTCTTTCTAGAATCTCGAAGGGGCCTATGAACCTTGGGCTTAATTTTTCCTTCTTTCCGAACCTCAACACTACCTTTATAGGGGCTACCTTCAGGAACACGTGGTCACCCACCTCAAATTCGAGGTCCCTTCTTCGCACATCTGCATAGTTTTTCTGTCGGCTCTGTGCGGTGAGTATCCTCTGCTTGATTTTCTGCACCGCTGCGTTGGTGACCTAAACCAACTCTGATCCCATTAGTTGTTGCGTGCCTACCTCTTCCCAAAACACTGGTGTTTGACACCTACGCCCATACAATGCCTCAAAGGGGGCCGTCTGGATGGTCGCTTGATAACTATTATTGTAGGCAAACTCCATCAAAGGCAGATGTTCGTCCCAACACCTAGAGAAATCTAGGGAACAGGCTCGCAACATATTCTCTAAAATCTCATTCTACCTTTTGGTCTGTCCGTCTGTTTGAGGATGGAACGCTGTACTGAACCTCAACTGAGTTCCTAGTGCTTTCTGGAGACTTTTCCAAAACTGAGAGGTGAACCTGGTGTCCCGGTCTGATACTATGGACATTGGTACCCCGTGTAGGCGTACTATCTCCTTTATATATAACTGAGCCCACCAATCCACTCGATATGTGGACTTTCCTAGAATGAAGTGAGCCGTGTTGGTTAGTCTGTCTACCACTACCTAGATGACATTGAAACCCTGCTTTGTCTTTGGCAAACCCGAGACGAAATCCATATAGACTGCTTCCCATTTCTACTGAGGAATGCTAAGGGGCTATAGCAATCCTGCTGGGCGCTGCCTCGGGGCCTTCACCTACTAGCAGGTCAAGCAACGGCTTACGAAATCCGCTATGTCCCTCTTCATTTTGGACCACCAATAGTATCTTTTTCAGATCCTGATACATCTTCGTACTTTCAGGGTGGAACGTATAAGATGTATCATGGGCTTCGGTCATAATATCTTTTAAGACTCTCTCGTCTCGGGGAACGCACAGGCGGTTTTGCCATAGCAGGCCCCCGTCTGAGGAGATAGAATACCCTGCTTGTCTTTCTGTCTCAGTCTGACTCCACACTTTACTGAGGTGTTCATCAGACCTCTGAGCGTTGATAATATTCTTTCGTATGGTGGGCTGTATGGTTAACTGTGCCATCTGAACAGTACCACCTTTAACCACCACGTCTATCCCAGCCCTCTTCATCTCATCTTGTAGTCTCTCCTGTGTGGTGATCATCGCAGAAGTATGCACAGCCTTCCTGCTCAATGCGTCAGCTACAACGTTGGCTTTGCCTAGGTGATACAGGATCTCTATATCATAATCCTTTACCAGTTCCAACCATCGCCTTTGTCTCATATTGAGCTCCTTCTGCGTGAACAAGTACTTGAGGCTCTTATGATCGGTGAAGACTTGTACTTTTTCCCCATACAGGTAATGTCGCCACGTTTTTAGAGCAAATACTACCGCTGCTAACTCGAGGTCATGCGTGGGGTAGTTTCGTTCATATTCCTTCAGTTGTCGAGAAGCATATGCTATCACCTTACCCTTCTGTATGAGCACACACCCTAAACCTTTCCCTGATGCATCACTATACACCACGAGATTACCTGACCCGTCTAGAGCTGTAAGAACTGGTGCGGTTACCAACCTCTTCTTGAGTTCTTGGAAACTCTGTTCGCAGGCTGGAGTCCAAGCAAAGGGCTTGCCCTTCCTTGTTAGCTGAGTTAGCACTGAGGAAATTTTGGAGAAATCCTGGACAAATCTTATGTAATATCCAGCTAGCCCTAGAAAACTCCTCACCTCTGTGACTGTGGTCGGCTTTGGCCACCTCATCACTGCTTCTATCTTAGCTGGGTCTACTGTAATCCCCTTGCTTGACACCACGTGACCCAAAAATGCTACTTCAGACAACCAAAACTCGCACTTGGAGAACTTGGCATACAACTGCTGGGCTCTCAGTATTGTCAAGACTTTTCTTAGGTGTTCTTCATGATTTGCCTCTATCTTATAGTATACCAGAATGTCGTCAATGAACACTATGACTAAAGTGTCTAAGAATTCCTTAAACACCCTGTTCATTAGTTCCATGAAAACTACTGGTGCATTGGTAAGGCCAAAGGACATAACTAGGAACTCGTAATGTCCATAACGACTTCTGAAGGCTGTCTTGGGTATATCCCCTTCTCTGACCCTCAACTGATGATGCCCCGACCTTAAGTCAATTTTAGAGAAGACTGTTACTCCCTGTAGCTGATCAAACAGGTCATCAATTCTCGGGAGGGGGTACTTATTCTTTATGGTGACCTTGTTTAGTTCCGTGTAATCGATACACAACTGCATGGATCCGTCCTTTTTCTTGACAAACAGAACAGGGGCTCCCCAGGGTGATACACTGGGTCGGATGAAACCCTTATCCAACAGCTTCTGTAACTGTTCCTTCAAATCCCTGAGTTCTGCAGGTGCCATCCTGTACGGTACCTTGGAGATCGACACAGTTCCTGTTTCTAAATCGATCCAAAAATCGTAATTTTTTTTGCTTGACTACCGAACGGGTGAAGAGCGTCAGAAGTTCGCTCACCGTTCTCGTACGATTCTCGGGTCTTTGCCTTCGGGTTGAGATCTAGGCCAAACTTCTTCACAGATCGTGCGTAGAGTTGTTCCTAGGTGAATATCTCAGCATTTTAGGACCCGATTCACATAAGAAAAGATCAGATCTGAGAAATATCGTTCAGAACCTTACCTCGCGAAACGTTCTTGGATCTTGACGGAGCGTCGGCCTCGCTAGCCTCTGAGCTCTTGTACAAGTCTCGTCTGAAAGTGGATTCCGACGGTGGTCCGATAAACTTCATAGCTGATTCCTCTCCGTTTTCTCTGTAACTCTCTGTTTCTTTTGTAGGGGATTTGATGGGGTTTTCCTTGAACCCCTATTATGGCTGGAGGGGCAAAATGACGTTTTTGCCCCTCAGTTGACTTAGCTTTTTTTTTTTTTTTTTTTTTTTTTTTGGCGTTACAATGATGAACGCTTGCAAAAATTCTGATGAATATAAAATGGGAAAGTTACTACTTCCAATGGTACAAAGATATGTTTGTAACTAAGGTTATGACAAGATCTGATGATACCCTTTCATTATGGAAGATGCGCTTCATCAAAGGACTTCGAAAGTATTTTTCTCGGAGGATAAGCACCGCTCTCAATGAAGGAAATGATAATAACATTCCATGGGATGAACTCACTTATGGTGATTTAAGTTCTGTAAGAGCCCAAGCCCACCGCTCGAAAATATTGTCCGCTTTGGCCCATTACGTATTGCCGTCAGCCTCATGGTTTTAAATGCATCTGCTAGAGATCAAAATGATTAATATCATTCGAAATTAATAGAATAGTTTTTCATTCATAATAAACTAATCAGAGTGGCGCAGCAGAAGTGTGGTGGGCCCATAACCCATAGGTCCCAAGATCAAAACCTGGCTTTGATACCATGTGTGTTTCCACATAAAAGGGAAAAGGTTTGTCATCCATGCATCCCGTGATAACACTTTCTCTTGAACAAAATGATAATGAGTTTTAGCATCTTCTAATGACTTCCCTTCATTTCTAGCGTGCATGTTCAATCCACTTATGCATTAAATAGAATCACTTTTGTGGAAAGATTTAGGCTCTTGATAAGGTGTGGGTTTAACCCACACCTGAGCCCTACTCCGATCAGTGCATCGTGCCTCGTGATCTTGACACACTCGCGAAAAACCTTAAGGGGTACTCAATCTCTATTCACATTTTTCACCCGGTTTTGTGGCTTTATCGGACCTTAGGCAAGGTTTACCTTCAACATTCAAACATCACTTATTTGGAATCAAAACTTGTTTCACCACACACGCCGCTTATGCATGCATGTTCAATTGTGTGCGACACAACAAAGTTGCATCTAGTTGTCATCTCGATTCTCAATAACATGACCCATGCATCGTGATGCAATCTCATGTCTCGAGATAGCTTGACCATCTTGGTTTGTCCAGACATATCTGTCGGGACAGTTTGGCCGAGAGGTATAAGGTGCAAGATTTAAGCTTTGGTTCGAAAGGGTGTGTGGCTTCAATTCCCATAGTTGTCATTTGGCTTCATTTTTTTGTAAACCTTCAAACCCGCTGCCCACTGCTAGCACATATTGTCCGCTTTCGCTACTTACGTTTTGGCGTGTTATGTATCGCTATTAGCCTCATGGTTTTAAAATGCGTATACTATGGAGAGAGTGTAGCCCTACTCCGACTAGTGCATCGTGTCACGGTCATACTTCTTCAAATGTGCGACCTCGTGAACTTGACATGCTCGCGAAAAACCTTAAGGGGTACTCAATCTCCATTCACATTTTTCATCCGGCTTTGGGGCTTTGTCGGACTTTATACAAGGTTTACCTTCGATATTCAAACATCACTTATGTGGAATAAAAACTTCTTTGACCACACAAGCTGCCTATGCATGCATGTTAAATTGTGTGCGACACAACAACGTTGCATCTCATCGTGAAAACACAGTGTCTGACCTTGTGATAGTTAAATAGAATAAACTACCAACAGACTGACAAAAGAATGTAGCATCTTCTAATGACTTCCCTTCATTTCTAGCGTGCATGTTCAATCCGCTTATGCGTTAAATAGAATCACTTTTGTGGAAAGATTTAGGCTCTCGAAAGGGTGTGGGTTTAAATCCCACAACTGTCATTTATTTTGAGTTTTTGTAAACCTTCAAGCCCGCTGCTAGCACATATTGTCCGCTTTGGCTAGTTACGTTTTTTCGTGTTATGTATCGCTGTCAGCCTTATGGTTTTAAAATACGTCTACTATGGAGAGAGTCTAGCCCTACTCCGACCAGTGCATCGTGCCTCGTGATCTTGACACACTCGCGAAAAACCTTAAGGGGTACTCAATCTCTATTCACATTTTTCACCCGATTTTGTGGCTTTGTCGGACCTTAGGCAAGGTTTACCTTCAACATTCAAACATCACTTATATGGAATCAAAACTTGTTTCACCACACACGCTGCTTATGCATGCATGTTCAATTGTGTGCGACACAACAAAGTTGCATCTAATTGTCATCTCGGTTCTCAACAACATGACCCATGCATCGTGATGCAATCTCATGTCTCGAGATAGCTTGACCATATTGGTTTGTCCAGACATATTTGTCCGGACAATTTGGCCCAGAGGTATAAGGTGCAAGATTTAAGCTTTGGTTCGAAATGGCGTGTGGGTTCAATTCCATAGTTGCATTTGGTTTCATTTTTTTGTAAACCTTCAAACCCGCTGCCCACTGCTAGCACATATTGTCCGCTTTCGCTACTTACGTTTTGGCATGTTATGTATCGCTATTAGCCTCATGGTTTTAAAACGCGTCTACTATGGAGAGAGTGTAGCCCTACTCCGACTAGTGCGTCGCGTCACGGTCATACTTCTTCAAATGTGCGACCTCGTGAACTTGACATGCTCGCGAAAAACCTTAAGGGGTACTCTATCTCCATTCACATTTTTCACCCGGCTTTGGGGTTTTGTCGGACCTTATACAAGGTTTACCTTTGATATTCAAACATCACTTATGTGGAATAAAAACTTCTTTGACCACACAAGACTCCAAATATGAAAACGGACAAAGGACTCTAAAAGACCGACAAGGGACTGACACTCCGGAACGACACCCCTCTGTGACAGTGCAGCTCTAGAACACCTCCCCGTATCGACTGGTACCTGAAAAAAAAGGGGAGAAAGGGGTGAGTATAAAAATATACTCAGTAAGCAACCTACTTGTAGGCTCTTTTCGCATACTTATCTTAGTAGGTATACACGGTCTTATCTCTAGGTTCTAGTGAGTGCGAATCACGCTACAACTCTCTTTTCTGTATCTTAGGAGGCTTGCTATCATACTCATGGGAATCCAAATGGCTACTTACTTGGTTGACGCGTGCCTTTTCAAGCTCAAATTATTTGCCGAAAAAGAATCCAAAAATTATGGAATTTCCTTGATAGGTACTAATTCACATAAAAATAGGATCACAGTTGAAATAGGGGCGAAAAACAAGCAAACGGAGGTCGAACGAAAGGAAAAAGGTAACTCACGCGCCTACACGCGCGACTGATGCCCTCTAGAGGGTGTACTACGCGCGGTTTTCTACGTGCGCGTGTCCACGTGCGGCTTTCTACGCAGTCGCGGGCCAGTGGCCAGTTCGGTTTGGTCGCACGATTCGGACTCAAGCCGACCCGATTGCGCGCGCCTGATGCGACTCTCCAGCCCGCGGTCGTGACATGTCACTCGTCGGTCCTACCGCGCTCCTCCGTATGCCGGCCGACGCGTGGCAACGTTCTTCTCTCTCCTGCATTTTTCCAAATTTTCCTGAAATGTGAGCTTTTCGCATTTTCGATCCATTTTTTTTCGATTTTTATATCTTCCAATCCGTAATCCGAATCAACAAGTTTTCTTCACGAATATTGTAGATCTCATATTCTACTTCTTCATTATATTTTTATGGTAATCACAGGTCTTAATATTTGAGTTTGAATTTAGAGAAAAAATACGAGTTCTTACCAAAAATCGCGTTTTTCTTCAAACTCTGATTGAAACGCAAATCTTAGCCGCTTTCACTCCGAAACTTGAGAAGATCATACTGCTGAAGGTAAAAGTGTAAGAATCACTAAAAAACGCCACTAACACATGAAAATCTCGATAAACATCTCGATCTAGACATTTGCAGACTAACCTCGAGTTCTTGGACATTTTTGACGAAATAGGAAGGTGAGATTCGTAAAAGCACCTTTCCTCAGAATACTGAAGGTCTAGGCCAAGGATTCTCAGATCTCCAGCGTTGGTTTTTGATAAGATCTTCTCCTCCAACCTCAAAACCCTAATCTCCTTTCTCTCTTCTTTCTCCTCTTTCTCTTCTTTCTCCTCTTTCTCTCCCTTCTCCTCTTTCTCTTTTTCTGATTATGATCCAACTAACAAACCCATCAAGTAAGAGGCAAAATGACCATTTTGCCCCTATGTTATCTTAACCATTTTATTTATTTTCTTATTTATTTATCTAAAAGAATTCGGGTATTACAGATGTCTAGGCTGTGTTTTTCCTCTATGGCAGATCTTGTAAATGACCATTTTCAGAAAGACATCAAAATTATTACCTTTCGTTAAAGGATCGTCATATCCTTTCTGCCCTCATGCTTGATGTTGACACAAAGAACCTTAACATCTAATCAGATACTCACTTCATATTTTCAGAAAGACATCAAAATTATTACCTTTTGTTAAAGGATCGTCATATCCTTTCTGCCCTCATGCTTGATGTTCACACAAAGAACCTTAACATCTAATTAGATACTCACTTCGTAGTAGTCATCTTCAGTATATTTTACAAGTTGATGCATATTTGTCTCCCCCACAACTCTTAGATCTTTTCCAAAAGAATTTACTAGCTCATAGAGGTAAATTGGGAGAAATCGTCAATCTCTTTTCCAAAAACCCTTTCATGGGATCAGATTTCCAGGAATTCTACTTGGATCCTTGAATATGTGAGCCCCCAATCAGGAAAGATCCACCGTTTGCTCAAATCATCGAACATGATGATGGATAGAGTAGAAGTAAAATTCAATGAAAATTAAATTTTCTTTCCAAAGGTAAAGATTCTTAAGCTCCAGATCCAGTACCTCAGGAATCTCGAGACCTCCATAAATCATCAACATGTCAAAGTCTATGCAAATAGAGTCGGTTGATTACAACAAAAGAGTAGTTTCAGTCCATTATGAGGGCAGTCCTAGATCTCCAACTCAAACCGAAATGGATACTACATCTATCTTCAACCACATCAAATTATCACAAATGAATTTTCCACTGATAAAGAATTCCCGAACATTCAAGCCCTTTCATGGGATGGGCATCTTTGGCATGGCGTCTTTGGCAAGCAAATATTGTCTACTTTGGCATGGGCGTCTTTCTCTATTACAAAAACCCTTTCATGGGATTAGATTACTATGAATTCTACTTGGATCTCCTACAATGTCTCCCCCAAAAGGATTTACTAGGCTCATGGAGACAAATCTGGAGAAATCATCAATCTCTGTTACAAAAACCCTTTCATGAGATCAGATTACCACGAATGTTACCTGGATTCTTGAAGGTGTGAGACCCCAATCAAGAAAGACTCACAATTCGACAAATTTCTTTCCAAATCATCAACATGACAAGATCTATGCAAGTAGAGTTTGTTGATTACATCAAAAATGAAATTTTCGCTGATAAATAATTTCAAAAAAGGGATTTCGCATGAAAGAGGAATGCTTTCTTCCAAGAATTTTATGAAGAAGAAAGAAATGTGATAAGAAGTCAATGATATTCTTATATAGAAGATAAACATCTATTTCTTCACAAGGATTCGAATGGAATAGTGTGTCAATATGATTACTCAAGAAAGATGAAAACTTCCCTACGAAGAAACATACACTCTACTCATGCTCCTCTCGAAGAATTTGAGTTCAAGAGTCAATATGGAGAAAAGGTCAAAGCCTCTCCAGTCTAAAGTGCCAAAGGATGACAAAAGCATTCCAACCGAAGGATATTTGAAATATCTAACTTAAAATAACTTCTCAAACAAGATTTTCTCTACCATTGCATGACAAGTTAAGAAGATTGAAGAAAAAATTCAAGAAAAATCCGCAACAAAGAGCGAAAAAACTATTACAAATATTACTAGCCTGACAGCCCAAAAAGTTAAGAAGAAAGTTCTTTTGTTTATACCAGCTATCTTAGACAAAGTAACCTGTCTCGACTCAACAAAAGAGGCACTTGTTTTGATTGAAGAAAAACTAAACAAGCTTTTAATTTCGCCACAACCTTCAAATAGTTAAACTTTTAATGTCATAATGAACTAGATGAGAATGACCTGAAAAATTTCAAAAGGGATTTCTCCAAAGAAGAAAAGATACCCGAAAAACTAGATGTCATCAATAAAATTAGTTCAATTAGAGGACAAAGTTCAAATAACTACATAAGGAGAAATTGGTATCCTAAGCCTTCTTTTCCCGATGTTCAGTTCGGAGAAAAAACTCAAATGACTCAATCCACCTAGGAAGGAATAAGCATACATGAGTGGAATATAGATGGACTATCCGATCATATAGTCATAAATGTAATCAACGAAATGTTGATGGGAGCTAGTGTTTATAGGCTTCAAGGTAAATCTGATCATGCTATTGCTCAAGTTGTAACTTCTTGTTTCATAGGAGTACTCAAAGACGGGTGGGAGAAACATATCTCCAATGAAGAAAAGAAAAGGATACTCAATCATACTACTATAGAAAAAGTAATACAAATATCAAAAGTGAAGCAAGGAATGTCTCAAGTTATGGAGAATAGTAATACAAATATCAAAAGTGAAGCTTGGAATGTCTCAAGTTATGGAGAATAGTAATACAAATATCAAAAGTGAAGCTTGGAATGTCTCAAGTTATGGAGAATGATATAAGGGCCGAAGAGTCGTTAATACCCTTTTATATATTGTATCAAAGTACGAAGTAGGTGAACTAGAAATCTATACTAAACGTTTGCGAAAATTCTTATGAATATAAGATGCAAACAGTTAGCTACTTCCGATGGTACAAAGATATGTTTGTAACTAAGGTTATGACAAGATATGATAGTACCCTTTCATTATGGAAAATGCACTTCATCGAAGGACTTCCAAAGTACTTTTCTCGAAGGATAACTACCGCTCTCAAGGAAGAGCATGGTAATATTGTCCGCTTTAGCCTGTTAGGGATCAAAATGATATTAAGTAACTAATTAGAGTGGCGTAGGGGAAGCGTGGTGGGCCCATATCCCACAGGTCTCAGGATCGAAACCAGCTCTGATATTAACTATAAACATTCTAACACAAATAAATGTCCTATAGAAGTAAAGGAAGTAATGAAAAATTCAAAAAAATTATGAACAAATTATGAATGGAGATATAACATACCAACATAATTAGCCACTATACAAATATAACCATAAACATATATGCACTGTGTGCGGCACTCACTTTCCAACGACAAGTGAGCTAAGCCAATTTGTTCTTACGTCGCCTACGGCCAAGCGACGTATACTCGAGCCTCTGGCCTCAGTTTAGTTTTAGAAAACGAGGGCAGAGAGAGATATTAGAAAGAGAGATTTTTTGACAGGGACGTTATATAAGCAAGCAATAGAGTAACAACAACGACTCATGACTCACAGTATATAACCTTGGGTAAGGAGAAGTTGACAACTAGTCATATCCCCCTTACATTAAGCAATAGAGTAACAACAACGACTCATGACTCACAGTATATAACCTTGGGTAAGGAGAAGTTGACAACTAGTCATATCCCCCTTACATTCTGAGGCATTTCATGTCTGGCAGGCCTAGACATGATTTTTCCGAAACGTCATACTCCCTAAAAATACAAAAGTAAAACACTAGAACATGGAAAGATATAAAAGGGTTTGGCTTGTCATGGGCATGCGGCCATGGGCAACACGCCTTGGACGAGCATGACCGTGACATCCTCCCCCACCTAATTGGTTGACGTCTCTGTCAACCGACTACTTTCAAACCTGGCGATGTGGGTGGCGGCGGAGTCCAGATCTTCGGCGCGTTCCCAGCTGGTTTCCTCTGTAGGGAGATTCTTCCATTTGACAAGGAATTTGCGAATCTTCCTTACAGGTCTTCATATCTTCCTAACCCTGTCGGCTAGGATCTCCTCTATCTCTCTAGTATCTCTTTGTTTCAGATCGATGCTCGGTCTAGTGATTGTATTCTGTTGGTCGTCATCTAGGTTAGGGTGATAGGGCTTCAAGTTGCTCACATGAATTAATGGGTGGATTTTCACCCATGTGGGTAGCGCAACTCTATATGACGTAACCCCGATCTTGTCAATGACTTCAACCAGGCTTTCATATTTTCAAACTAGTCTCTAGTCCTTTCGGCTGCAAAATCTGATCTGTTCGGGTCTCAACTTGATGAGGACTTGGTCACCTGCTCGAAATTGGCGGGGGTGACGCTTCTTGTCCGCCCACTTCTTCATATGCTTGGAAGCTTTCTCCAAATATGTCCGGGCTATATCTCTTGTCTGCTTCCATTCGCTCGTGAAGTTTTGGGCTTGAGGGTTCTTTCATGCATAAGGATGATCAATAATATGGGGTAAGGCCGGTTGTCGTCCACTTACAATTTCGAAGGGGCTCTTTCCCGTAGACGAACTCGTTTGACAATTGAAACATAATTGGGCTACATCTAGTAGTTGTATCCAGTTCTTCTGGCGAGCGTCGACGAAGTGACGTAAGTATTCTTCGAGCAAGCAGTTGAACCGTTCTGTCTGTCCATCGATTTGAGGATGATAGCTCGAAGAGATGTTTAGAGTCGTTCCCAAGAAGGTGAATAACTCGGTCCAGAATGTGCCGATGAATCTACCATCTCTATCGCTGATGATGCTCGATGGAATGTCCCATAACTTTACAATGTGTTTGAAAAACAGTTGGGCTGTTAATTCAGCCAAACATAATTTAGGGGTGAGAACGAATGTCGCATATTTCGAGAATCGGTCAACAATAACCAAGCTGGCGTCATATTCCCCAACTTTTAAGAGGTGTGTTATGAAGTCCAGAGACACACTTTCCCAAGGCCTAGTCGGCACTGGTAGAGGTTCCAAGAGTCCTGAGATTTTGGTTTTCTCGACCTTGTCCTGTTGGCAGATGAGGCACGTCTTGGTGTACTGCATCATGTCGTCTCGCATATTTGGCCAGAAGTACCCCTTTTTTATTTGGGCATATGTTCGTTGCAACCCAGGATGTCCGACCCACAAAGTATCATGGCATTCCTGAATGAGCTTCTTCCTTAGTTCTCCTGTTCTTGGAACGTATAATCTGTTTCCCTTTGTCACTAGAAGGTCTCCCTCGACCCAAAACTGTCGTGTCTTCCCAGCTTTGGCTAGTTCGACGACGACTTTGGCCGATGGGTCTTTATGTAGATGTTCTTTGATGATGTGGCGCATCGATCCATCGATCTTACTTGAGTGAATATGGGCTAGCATGCACAGGGCCGCATACTTGCCCTTCCGACTCAGCGCGTCGGCTGCTTGATTACTTTTTCCTGCCTTGTGTTAGAATTTGAAGTCGAATTCAGCTAACGACTCTTGCCACCGAGCTTGTTTTGCCGTCAATTTCGGCTGATCAAAGAAGTGGCAAATGGCGCTGTTATCGATCTTCACTTCGAATTGTGATCCCAAGAGGTACTGTCTCCAGACTCGTAAGCAATGGTCCACGACTAGCATTTCTTTTTCGGAGACAGTGTACCTCCTCTCTGCATCGTTGAGCTTTCGACTTTCATACGCGATGGGGTGGCCTTCTTGAATAAGGACACCACCTAGGGCAAAGTCGGAAGCATCTGTCTCTATTTCAAATGGCTTAGTAACATCTACCAATCCAAGGACAAGACCCCTCGTCATGGTTGCTTTCAGATCTTCAAAGGTCATTTGAGATTCGTTTGACCATGACTAGGGGTGGTCTTTCTTCAGGAGTTCTGTTAATGGGGCGGCTCGTCGTGAAAACCCTTCGACGAACCGCCAGTAGTTTGCCAATCCTAGGAAGGATCGCACATCAGATACGGAAGTAGGGATTTTCCACTCTTGGATAGCTTTTATCTTATCGCTATCCATACCGATCTGTCCGCAACTGATGACATGTCCTAGAAAGTTGATGCATGTTTGTGTGAAGGCACATTTTTCTTTCTTGACGTACAACTGATTCTGCCGCAGCTTGTCAAACACTAGCTTCAGGTGCACCTTGTGTTCTTCTAGGGTTGTGCTGTATACAACTATGTCGTCGAGGTATACCACGACGAACTGATCCAAGTATTCATGGAAAACCTGGTTCATCAACGTGCAAAACGTAGCTGGGGCGTTTGTCAAGTCAAAGGGCATTACCAGGAACTCAAAGGCCCCATATCTTGTTACACACGTCGTCTTGGGCTCGTCCCCTTCAGCGATACATACTTGGTAGTACCCTGATCGTAAGTCCAACTTCGTGAAGTATTTGGCTCCTTGAAGTTGGTCAAACAAATCGGATATTATCGGTAGTGGGTATTTATTGCGTACTGTAACCTTGTTTAAGGCTCTATAATTAATGCACAGACGAGCGTCCCATCATTCTTTTTCTGAAATAGTACGGGGGCTCCGTAAGGTGCCTTTGCCGAGCGGATGAATCCTGCTGCTAACAACTCGTCTAGTTGTTTCCTCAACTCTGCTAGTTCGGGGGGAGCTATCTGGTATGCATTTTTTGCTGAGGGTTTAACTCCAGGGAGGAGTTCAATTTCGTGATCAATGCCTCGATGGGGTGGTAACGTTTGCGGTAAGCTCTCTGGCGTTATGTCAGCATAACTGTCCCGTACGTCTTTGATTTCGTTTGGAATAGCTTCCTCAGTGGTCATTTCTTTAGTCAGGGGTATAGCCATAAATGTAGGTTCCTCTCGTGCGAGTCTCCTCTTCAATTGCATGGCCGAGATCATTCTAAGACTACCTGGTTGCTTAATGCTTGCAGGTATTACTGTTGGATTGTGGATGGTGATCACCAAGTATTTCGCTAGTGGCATTGGGATAGCTTTGTATTCTAAGAGGAAGTTCATCCCAAGTACCACGTCGAAGTCGTCCATGCGAACCACGACAAGGTCCATCTCTCCCGTCCAGGCCCCTAACTTGAAGGGGACTCTTTTGGAGACTCCCACGATAGGCAAGACCTCAGAGTTGACAACTTTCATTTTTCTGGGGTCCTTTTCTATCGTGAGTCCCAATCTTTGTGCTTCTTGGTCAGCGATGAAGTTGTGGGTCGCACCTGAGTCAATCAAGGTGCTCCTACTTGGTTGGGAGTTTATCGTTGCATCTACGAATATGAGCCCTTTCTCTATTATGTCCGTTGGGTCGACTTTTCATTGGGGGGCTGACAAGAATTTAAGAGCACCCATTCGGGGGTTGTCTTGATCTTCCTTCCTTTCTGGTGTAGTCTCGACCCCCGCGTCGTTGCTCTCTTGGATGGACACTTGGAGTGCACTAAGAGAGGCTCGATGAGGACAGTAAGACAGTTTGCGGGGGCCTTTACACAACAGGCATTGTAAAGGTGCCGTCGAGTAACTCTTTTGAGCGTAAGGTCCTCGAGATGTCCCCGCTTGGTTGTTTTGAGGAGATCTATCTCCACCCACTTGGTCTGTCGTTACTTCCATTTGGCCTATTGGGGCCTTCACTCTGATGACCTGGCGGTTTATATGTTCTGCCCCCAGTGTTTGGGGCCTGTGTTGTTTTTCTTTGGAAACTCGTTTCATTCCCAAAGTCTAGAAGTCTCTCGGCACTGGCGATTGCAGTAGCTAGGTCCTGAACCTTTTTCTCGTGTATCTTTGTTTTGGCCCACGGTTGTAACCCATTTATGAAGAAAAACACTTTGTCTTATTTTGACGTGCCCCTAATATCTAGCATCAGGGTCGAGAACTGCCTGACATAGTCCCTTATGCTTCTAGTTTCCTATAGGGCTATTAGTTTTTTCATTGCCATATGTTCTACATTTTCGGGGAAGAATTGGTCCCTCAACTCTCTCTTGAGGTCTTCCCATGAGTTGATGGTGCATAGTCCATTTTCGATGTCTAGCACCTTCGTACGCCACCAAAGTTTCGCATCGTCGATGAGATACATTGAGGCTACTGTCACTTTCATGTCGTCGGTAGAAGCTGTTGTGGCTTTGAAGTACTGTTCGACATCAAAGATGAAGTTCTCCAACTCTTTGGCGTCCCGATTCCCTTTGAAGGGTCTAGGGTCTGGGAACTTCAGTTTATTGGATCCTGAATGAGTTTGTCGAGTCGCGACGTTGTCCACGAGTTTCATGGTCACCTCAATTCGGGTGTTCATGTCGGCCATCTTTTCTTGGATGGTATCGATCGTCGTTCTTAACTCGTCAGCTAATCCATTAAACAAACTCATCATAGTATTTTGTAGCACGTCGAACTCTTCGCCACGTCCTTCCTTGTGCGCGACAGAGCTATCGGGGCTACCAATAGGTCTTGAGATGCTCGTAGGAGCAACTCTTTCTTCGAGCGAGGACACTTGAAATATCAGTTCTGTGATTGGCAACCCATCCAGGCAGTTGCCCATTGCGTCGATTTCTACGACTTTCTCACTCAATTCGTCATCCGTGCTTCCAGGAAGCGTACGGTGTCAGGGACTTCTTTGAGGAACAGTATTTCCTCCTCTATTAAGGTAAGCCGGTCGGCTTGTGATTTCGGTGTCGACTTTGTCGTCGACATGTTTTCGATCTTTTGCTATGTCACAGAGCTAACAAAGCTCTGATACCACTTGTCACAATCGCACTCTTGATGGCAGCGAACTTGCGATTGTGTGGCACTCACTTTCCAACGACAAGTGAGCTAAGCCAATTTGTTCTTACGTCGCCTACGGCCAAGCGACGTATGCTCGAGCCTCTGGCCTTGGTTTAAGAAGGTTTTAGAAAACGAGGGCAAAGAGAGATTTTAGAAAGAGAGATTTTTTGAAAGGGGCGTTATATAAGCAAGCAAGAGAGTAACAACAATGGCTCATAGTATATAACCTTGGGTAGGGAGAAGTTGACAACTAGTCATATCCCCCTATAGTACATTCTGAGGAATTTCATGTCTGGCAGGCCTAGACATGATTTTTTCGAAACGTAATACTCCCTAGAAATACAAAAGTAAAACACTAGAACAATGAAAGACATAAAAGAGTTTGGCTTGTCATGGGCATGCGGCCATGGGCAACACGCCTTGGACGAGCATGACCGTGACACACTGCACATGAGAAGAGCACGACTAACTTGCCGAGTCACACATGCATTTCTCGCAAGTGTCCTTCTCAAGTTGTGGCCTGCTGGAGAGTGATTTAGTGTTTGTTGGGCCACCCGTACTTAACGTGGATCAAATATAATAACTCTAAATTATGATCCACCCAAAATTTGTAACTATTTAAAAATAAATAAAACTCATCTTCCGTAAGCTTATATAGCATGATTGAGTTGTCTTGATTCATATCATTCTCCATTTCTTTGAGAGGATTCATCATAGAATCTATTTGTAAAACCTTCCTTCAAAAGTAGGTTAAGAAAATACAAAAGACCTCACAACACTCTATCACGTGTACACTCAAGAAATTGTTGGTCATTCTGTTTGAACTCATTTACACAAATGAAGTTCTCATTCTCACCTCTCAAAAGAAATTAAAAAGAAAAATTAAAAAGATACCAAAAAAAAACATATATATGATCTTAAGCCTAAAGCTCTTGTACCAAATGATAGGTAACTCTTGGGATTTGATGTAACAACTTTATCCAAGAACAAGATCTTTAGATCTAAATTATCCAAGAGCCTCCAAAACAATAAGGAATCACTCCAAGTAAAAATAAGATTGGAAATAGCCCTTCACTAAACTAAACACAAATGCTCTTTTACTACATTTTCAAGTCTACTTTACAAATATAACATATATGACTTTATATAGCCACAAAACGAAAACCTCAATTTTCCATGAGACATTTCTAGAGTTGTAACTTTAAGACTTTTATGAACATAATTAGCCACTAACTAAATGTAATCTTAAAGTAAATAAAAAATTATAAAATACATTAATGAAACATCATACCTCTAGATTATGATCCACCCAAAATTTGTAACTATAATAAATGAAACTCATCTTTCTTCAAGCTCATATTGCATGATTAAGATGTCTTGGCTCATATCACTCACGTTGCTGTGTGCAAACCACTGTTGACTAGTATGAAACATCCTTAGATTTTTCAACGATAAGAACTCTAGAACCATACTCGACCTAGCCAAGAATTGCATCCAAAAGTTTAAATAGAGCTTAGATCTGCCCCCTCCCAACTAAAATTAGCCAAAATCATAAATTTTGTGCTTCCTTGCAAGTCCTTCCGCCCTACGCCTACTACCGTTGACCTCAACGTATGACTGCTAACAAGTAAGCATCTTATGTATATTTTTTTTTAATATTTTTGTTTCTATATTTTTAAAAATTTACACTTTAACTCAAATTTATTTGTCATTATAACTAGTTCCATAATTTTTGGATTAAAGCTTCAGAAAGTTACTACAATATAATCCCTTATAGCTCTATTTCATTTCTCTATCGTAAGAAAGAGGATTTAAGGGGTTGATGATTGTTTTTGCTGCACACTATTGACTTGTGCTCTCCTTTGTTGTACTATAGGAGGATGAACTCTAAGGAGATCCATTTGAATTTTCCATGCCAATTAAGGGATTGTTTGGACACATTTTTGGGGACTGTTTAGACGAGTAGTATAAGGTGCTAGATTTAGGCTTTGGTTTGAAAAGGTGTGGGTTCAAATCCCACAACTGTCATTTCTTTTAATTTTTTGTAAATCCTTAAGCACGCTGCAAGCACCTATTGTCCGCTTTGGCTAGTTACCTATTCTCAGCATCACGGTTTTAAAACGGTTCTAGAAGATATTATCTATTTTTGCTTGTTATGTATCACCGTCAAACTCAAGATTTTAAAACGCGTCTACTATGAGAGAGTCTAGCCCTACTCTGACCAGTGCATTGTGGCACGGTCATGCTTCTTCAAATGTGCGGCCTTGTGATCTTGACACGCTCAAGACAAACCTTGAGGGGTACTCAATCTCCATACACATTTTTCACCCTACTTTGTGTATTTGTCGGACCATAGCCAAGGATTCCCTTCGGCAACTAAACATCACTTCTATGGATTCAAAACTTATTTCACCACATACGCCGCCTATGCATGCATGTTCAAATGTGTGCGACACAACAACGTTGCATCTCATCGTCATCTCGATTCACAACAACACGACCCACGCATCGTGATGCAATCTCATGTCTCGAGATAGCTCGATCATCTTGGTTTGTCAAGACACATTCCTCGAGACAGTTTGATCGAGTGGTCTAAGGTGTAAGATTTATGCTCAAGACTGAAAGGGCAGGGGTACAAATCCCTTAGCTGTCATTTATTTTCATTATTTTTTGTAAACCTTCAAGCCCGTTGCTAGCACATATTGTTCGCTTTGGCTAGTTACGTTTTGGCGTGTTACGTATCGCTGTCAGCCTCATGGTTTTCAAACGCGTCTACTATAGAGAGAGTCTAGCCCTACTCCGACCAGTGCCTTGTGTCACGGTCATACCTCTTCTTCAAATGTGCGGCCTCGTGGTCTTGGCATGCTCGCGAAAAATCTTAATGGTACTCAATCTCCATTCACATTTTTTACCCGGCTTTGTGGCTTTGTCGGACCTTAGGCAAGGTTTACCTTCGACATTCAAACATCACTTATGAGGAATCAAAACTTGTTTCACAACACTCGCCGCCTATGCATGCATGTTCAATTGTGTGCGACACAATGACGTTACATCTCATTGTCATCTCGGTTCCCAACAACACGATCCATGCATGGTGATGCAATCTCATGTCTCGATATAATTCGACTATCTTGGTTTGTCTAGATACACTTGTTGGGATAGTTTGGCTGAGTGGTCTGAGGCTCCAGATTTAGGCTCTAGTTTGAAAGGGCGTGGGTTCAAATTCCACAGTTGACATTTATTTTCATTTTTTGTAAATCTTCAAGCCTGCAGCTAGCACATATTGTCCGCTTTGGCTAGTTACGTTTTAGCGTGATATGTATTGCTCTCAGCCTCATGGTTTTAAAATGCGTCTACTATGGAGAGAGTCTAGCCCTACTCCGACCAGTGCCTCGTGTCACGGTCATACCTCTTCTTCAAATGTGCGGCCTCGTGATCTTGACATGCTCGCGAAAAATCTTAAGGGTACTCAATCTCGATTCACATTTTTCACCCGATTTTGTGGCTTTGTCGGACTATAGGAAAGGTTTACCTTCGACATTCAAACATCACTTATGTGGAATCAAAACTTGTTTCACCACACTCGCCGCCTATGCATGCATGTTCAATTGTGTGCGAGACAATGACGTTGCATCTCATTGTCATCTCGATTTCCAACAACACGATCCATGCATGGTGATGGAATCTCATGTCTCGATTATCTTGGTTTGTCCATATATACTTATTGGGACAGTTTGGCTGAGTGGTCTAAGGCACTAGATTTAGGCTTTGGTCCGAAAGGGCGTGGGTTCAGATCCCACAACTGTCATTTATTTTCATTTTTTGTAAACCTTCAAGCTTGCAGCTAGCACATATTGTCCGCTTTGGCTAGTTACGTTTTGTCGTGTTATGTATCGCTGTTAGCCTCATGGTTTTAAAACGCGTCTACTATGGAGATAGTCTAGCCCTACTCCGACCAGTGCCTCGTGTCACGGTCATACCTCTTCTTCAAATGTGCGGCTTCGTGATCTTGACATGCTCGCGAAAAATCTTAAGGGTACTCAATCTCGATTCAAAATTTTCACCCGGCTTTGTGGCTTTGTCGGACCTTAGGAAAGATTTACCTTCGACATTCAAACATCACTTATGTTGAATCAAAACTAGTTTCACCACACTCGCCGCCTATGCATGCATGTTCAATTGTGTGCGACACAATGACGTTGCATCTCATTGTCATCTCGGTTCCCAACAACACGATCCATGCATGGTGATGCAATCTCATGTCTTGATATAACTCGACTATCTTGGTTTGTCCAAATATACCTGTTGGGAGAGTTTGGCCGAGTGTTCTAAGAAGCCAGATTTAGGCTCTGGTTCGAAAGGGTGTGGGTTCAAATCCCACGGTCATTTATTTTCACTTTTTGTAAACCTTTAAACCCGCTGCGAGCACATATTGTCCGCTTTGGCTAGTTATGTTTTAGCGTGTTATGTATCGCTGTCAGCCTCATTATTTTAAAACGCGTATACTATGGAGAGAGTAGCCCTACTCCGACTAGTGCCTCGTGATCTTGACACGCTCGTGAAAAACCCTAAGGGGTACTCAATCTCCATTCACATTTTTCTCCCGGCCTTATGGCGTTGTTGGACCTTAAGCAAGGTTTACCTTCGACATTCAAACATCACTTATGTGGAATCAAAACTTGTTTCACCTCACACGCCCCCAATGCATGCATGTTCAATTGTGTGCAACACAACAACATTGCATCTACTCGTCATCTCGGTTCCCAACAACATGACCCATGAATCGTGAAGCAATCTCATTTCTTGAGATAGCTCGACCATCTTTATTTATCGTGACGCATCCATCGGGACAGTTTGAACGAGTTGTCCAAGGCTCCAAATTTAGGCTCTTGTCTGAAAGGGCGTGGGTTCAATTTCCATCATTTATTTTCATTTTTTGTAAAGCCTCATTGTTTTAAAATGTGTCTACTATGGAGAGAGTCTAGCTCTACTCCAACCATTGCATCATATCACGATCATTCTTCTTCAAATGTGCGGCCTCGTGATCTTGACACGCTCACGAAAAACCTTAAGGGATACTCGATCCTCATTCACATTTTTCACTCAACTTTGTGGCCTTGTCGGACCTTAGGTAATGTTTGCTGCCGACAATTAAACATCACTTATGTGGAATTAAAACTTGTTTCACCTCACACGCCTCCAATGCATGCATGTTCAATAGTGTGCGACACAACAACATTGCATCTCATCGTCATCTCGCTTCCCAACAACACGACCCATGCATCGTGATGCAATCTCATGTCTCGAGATAGCTTGATGATCTTTGTTTGCTCGAACAAATCCATCGGGATAGTTTGGCCGAGTGGTTTGTGGAACTCGATCCCTATTCACATTTTTCACCCGGCTTTGTGGCCTTGTTGGACCTTAGGCAATATTTGCCTTCGAACATTAAACGTCACTTATGTGGAATCAAAACTTTTTTGACCACACACGCCGGCTTTGCGTGCATGTTCAAACTTGTGCAACACAACAATGTTGCATCTCATCGTCATCTCGGTTCCCAACAACACGACCCATGCATCGTGATGCAATCTCATGTCTCGAGATAACTCGATGACCTTTGTTTGCTTGAACACATCTGTCGGGACAGTTTGGCCGAGTGGTCTAAGGTGCCAGATTTAGGCTATTGTTTGAAAGGACGTGGGTTTAAATTCCATAGCTCTCATTTATTTTTATTTTACCCTCAAGCCAACTGCTAGCACATATTGTTCGCTTTGGCAAATTTGGAGAAATCATCCATCTCTATTACAAAAACCCTTTCATTTGTTCAGATTACCAAGAATTCTATGTGGATCCTTGAAGATGTGAGCCCCCCAATCAGGAAAGACCCCGCTCAAGTCATCAAACATGATGACTGAATGTAGAAGTAAAATAAAAGGAATTCTTAAGCTCCAGATTCTCTAAACTATTGTAGGAAAAGTTAAGAAGATTAAGAAAAAAAATCAGGAAAACCCTGCACCAAAGAGCTCAAAAACTATTACAAATATTACTAGTGTGAGTGCTCTAAAAGTTGAGCAGGAAATTCCTTTGTTCTACTAGCTATCTTAGACGAAGTAACCAGTATCGGCTCATTAGAAGAGACACTTGCTCTAATTTAAGAAAAGATAAACAAGCTTTAAATTTTGATAGAACCTTCGAGTAGTTAAACTTTTAGTGTCCTAATGAACCAAATGAGAATAAACTTAAAAATTTCACTAAACGAAACACATATGCTCTCTTACTACATTTTCAAGTCTACTTTACAAATATAACATATATGACTTTATATAGCCACAAAACGAAAACCTTAATTTTCCATGAGACATTTCTAGAGTTGTAACTTTCAGACTTTTATGAACATAATCAGCCACTAACTTAATGTAATCTTAAAGTAAATAAAAAGTTATAAAATACATTAATGAAACATCATACCTCTAGATTATGATCCACCCAAAATTTGTAACTATAATAAATGAAACTCATCTTTCTTCAAGCTCATATTGAATGATTGAGATGTCTTGGCTCATATCACTCTCGTTGCTGTGTGCAAACCACAATTGACTAGTATGAAACATCCTTAGATTTTTCAACGATAAGAACTCTAGAACCATACTCGACCTAGCCAAGAATTGCATCCCAAAGTTTAAATAGAGCTTAGATCTACCCCTCCCAACTAAAATTAGCCAAAATCATAAATTTTGTGCTTCCTTGCAAATCCCTTCACCATACGCCTACTACGGTTGACCTCAACGTACAACCTCAACGTACAACGGCTAACAAATAAGCATCTTATGTGTATTTTTTTTTTAAATATTTTTGTTTCTTTATTTTTAAAAATTTACACTTTAACTCAAATTTATTTGTCATTATAACTAGTTCCACAATTTTTGGATTAAAGCTTTAGAAATTTGCTACACTATAATCCCTTATAGCTCTATTTCATTTCTCTATCGTAAGAAAGAGGATTTGAGGGGCCGATGATTGTTTTTGCTGCCCACTATTGACTTGTGCTCTCCTTTGTTGTACTATAGGAGGATGAACTCTAAGGAGATCCATTTGAATTTCCCATGCCAACTAAGGGATTGTTTGGACACATTTTTGGGGACAGTTTAGACGAGTAGTCTAAGGTGCTAGATTTAGGCTTTGGTTTGAAAAGGTGTGGGTTTAAATCCCACAATTGTCATTTATTTTCATTTTTTGTAAATCCTTAAGCACGCTGCTAGCACCTATTGTCCGCTTTGGCTAGTTTCCTATTCTCAGCATTACGGTTTTAAAACGGTTCTAAAAGATATTATCTATTTTTGCTTGTTATGTATCACCGTCAAACTCAAGATTTTAAAACGTGTCT
>CM066980.1:4070672-4118715 GCA_033971965.1 Cucurbita ficifolia
ACTATGGAGAGAGTCTAGCCCTACTCTGACCAGTGCATTGTGTCACGGTCATGCTTTTTCAAATGTGCGGCCTTGTGATCTTCAAACGCTCAAGACAAATCTTGAGGGGTACTCAATCTCCATACACATTTTTCACCTTGCTTTGTGTATTTGTCGGACCTTAGCCAATAATTCCCTTCGGCAACTAAACATCACTTCTATGGATTCAAAACTTATTTCACCACATACGCCGCCTATGCATGCATGTTCAAATCTGTGCGACACAACAACGTTGCATCTCATCGTCATCTCGATTCACAACAACACGACCCACGCATCGTGATGCAATCTCATGTCTCGAGATAGCTCGACCATCTTGGTTTGTCTAGACACATTCGTTGAGACAGTTTGATTGAGTGGTCTAAGGTGTAAGATTTATGCTCAAGATCGAAAGGGCAGGGGTACAGATCCCTTAGCTGTCATTTATTTTCATTATGTTTTGTAAACCTTCAAGCCCGCTGCTAGCACATATTGTTCGCTTTGGCTAGTTATGTTTGGCGTGTTATGTATCACTGTCAGCCTCATGGTTTTAAAATGCGTCTACTATGGAGGGAGTCTAGCCCTACTCCGACCAGTGCCTCGGGTCATACCTCTTCTTAAAATGTGCGGCCTCGTGATCTTGGCATGCTCGCGAAAAATCTTAAGGGTACTCAATCTCCATTCACATTTTTCACCCTGCTTTGTGGCTTTGTCGGACCTTAGGCAAGGTTTACCTTCGACATTCAAACATCACTTATGTGGAATAAAAATTTGTTTCACCACACTCGCCGCCTATGCATGCATGTTCAATTGTGTGCGACACAATGACGTTGCATCTCATTGTCATCTCGGTTTCCAACAACACGATCCATGCATGGTGATGAGATCTCATGTCTCGATATAACTCGACTATCTTGGTTTGTCCAAATACACCTATTGGGATAGTTTGGCCGAGTGGTCAAAGGGCGTGGGTTCAAATCCCACAGCTGTCATTTATTTTCAATTTTTATAAACCTTCAAGCCCGCTGCTAGCACATATTGTTCGCTTTGGCTTGTTACGTTTTTGCGTGTTATGTATCGTTGTCAGCCTTATGATTTTAAAATGCGTCTACTATGGAGAGAGTCTAGCCATACTTCGACCAGTGCCTCGTGTCACGGTCATACCTCTTCTTCAAATGTGCGGCCTCGTGATCTTGGCATGCACGCGAAAAATCTTAAGGGTACTCAATCTCCATTTACATTTTTCACCCGGCTTTGTGGCTTTGTCGAACCTTAGGCAAGGTTTACCTTCGACATTCAAACATCACTTATGTGGAATCAAAACTTGTTTCACCACACTCGCCGCCTATGCATGCATGTTCAATTGTGTGCGACACAATGACGTTGCATCTCATTGTCATCTCGGTTCCCAACAATATGATCCATGCATGGTGATGCAATCTCATATCTCGATATAACTCGACTATCTTGGTTTGTCCAGATACACCTGTTGGGACAGTTTGGTCGAGTGGTTTAAGGTGCCAGATTTAGGCTCTAGTTTGAAAGGTGTGGGTTCAAATCCAAATGCTGTCAATTTATTTTCATTTTTTGTAAACCTTCAACCCCGCTGCTAACACATATTGTCCGCTTTGGCTAGTTACGTTTTGGCATGTTATGTATCGCTGTCAGCCTCATGGTTTTAAAACGCGTCTACTATTGAGAGAGTCTAGCCCTACTAAGACCAGTGCCTCGTGTCACGGTCATACCTCTTCTTCAAATTTGCGGCCTCGTGATCTTGACATGCTCGCGAAAAATCTTAAGGGTACAAAATCTCCATTCACATTTTTCACCCGGCGTTGTAGCTTTGTCGGACCTTATGCAAGGTTTACCTTCGACATTCAAACATCACTTATGTGGAATCAAAACTTGTTTCACAACACTCGCCGCCTATGCATGCATGTTCAATTGTGTGCAACACAATGACGTTGCATCTCATTGTCATCTCGGTTCCCAATAACACGATCCATGCATGGTGATGCAATCTCATATCTCGATATAACTCGACTATCTTGGTTTGTCTAGATACACCTGTTTGGACAGTTTGGCCGAGTGGTCTAAGGTGCCAGATTTAGGCTTTGGTCCGAAAGGTGTGGGTTCAAATCCCATAGCTGTTATTTATTTTTTTTTTTTTGTAAACCTTCAGGCCTGCAGCTAGCACATATTGTCCGCTTTGGCTAGTTACGTTTTGGCGTGTTATGTATCGCTGTCAGCCACATCGTTTTAAAACGCGTCTATTATAGAGAGAGTCTAGTCCTACTCCGACCATTGCCTCGTGTCACGGTCATACCTCTTCTTCAAATGTGCGGCCTCGTGATCTTGACATGCTCGCGAAAATCCTTAAGGGGTACTCAATCTCCATTCACATTTTAGACACGGTTTTGTGGCTTTGTCGTACCTTAGGCAAGGTTTACCTTCGACATTCAAACATCACTTATGTGGAATCAAAACTTGTTTCACCACACTCGCCGTCTATGCATGCATGTTCAATTGTGTGCGACAAAACAACGTTGCATCTCATCGTCATCTCGGTTTCCAACAACACAGTCCATGCATGGTGATGCAATCCCATGTCTCGAGATAGCTTGACTATCTTGGTTTTTCCAGACACATTTGTCGCGACAGTTTGGCTGAGTCGTCGAAGGTGCAAGAGTTAGGCTCTGGTCTGAAAGGGCATGGTTTCAAATTCCACAGCTATCACATATTTTAATTTTTTGTAAACCTTCAACCCCGTTGCTAGCACTTATTATCCGCTTTGTCTAGTTACGTTTTGACGTGTTATGTATCGTTGTCAGCCTCAAACTTTTAAAACGCGTCTATTATGGAGAGAGTCTAGCCCTACTCCGATTAATGCCTTGTGTCACTGTCATACTTCTTCAAATGTGCGGCCTCGTGATCTTGACACACTCGTGAAAAACCCTAAGGGGTACTCAATCTCCATTCACATTTTTCACCCGACCTTGTGACTTTGTCGGTCTTTAGGCAAGGTTTACCTTCAACATTCAAACATCACTTATGTGGAATCAAAACTTTTTTCACCTCACACGCCGCCTATGCATGCATGTTCAATTGTGTGCGACACAACAACATTGCATCTCATCGTCATCTCGGTTCCCAACAACACGACTCATTCATCGTGTTGCAATCTAGTTTCTCAAGATAGCTCGACCATCTTTATTTGTCAAGACACATTTGTCGGGATAGTTTGGTCGAGTTGTCTAAGGCATCAAATTTGAGCTCTTGTCTGAAAGTACATGGGTTCAATTCACATAGTTGTTAATTATTTTTATTTTTTATATATCCTCAAGCCCGCTGCTAGCACATATTGTCTATTTTGGCTTGTTATTCAACCTATTTGTTTTAAAACGTGTCTACTATGGAGAGAGTCTAGTTCTACTTCCACCATTGCATCATATCCCGATCATTCTTCTTCACTTGTGCGGCCTCATGATCTTGACACGCTCACGACAAACCTTAAGGTGTACTCGATCCTCATTCACATTTATCACCCAGTTGTGTGGCCTTGTCGGACCTTAGGCAATGTGTGCCTTCGACAATTAAACATCACTTATGTGGAATCAAAACTTGTTTGACCACACACGCTGGCTATGCGTGCATATTCAAACTTGTGCGACACAACAATGTTGCATCTCATCGTCATCTCGGTTCCCAACAACACGACCCATGCATCGGGATGCAATCTCATGTACAAGATAACTCAATAATTTTTGTTTGCTCGAACACATCCGTCGGGATAGTTTGGCCGATGGTCTAAGGTGCCAGATTTAGGCTATTGTTTGAAAGGACGTGGGTTTAAATTCCATAGCTGTCATTTATTTTCATTTTAGCCTCAAGCCCACAGCTAGCACATATTGTTTGCTTTGGCAAATTTGGAGAAATCATCCATCTCTATTACAAAAACCCTTTCATGGGTTTAGATTACCAAGAATTCTACGTAGATCCTTGAAGATGTGAGCCCCCCTAATCAGGAAAGACTTAGCTCAAGTCATTAAACATGATGACTGAATGTAGAAGTAAAATAAAAAGAATTCTTAAGCTCGAGATTCTCTAAACTATTTTAGGACAACTTAAGATGATTAAGAAAAAATTTCAGGAAAAACCCGCACCAAAGAGCTAAAAAACTATTACAAATATTACTAGTGTGAGTGCTCTAAAAGTTGAGCAGAAAATTCCTTTGTTCATACTAGCTATCTTAGACAAAGTAACAAGTATCGACTCAAAAGAAGAGGCACTTGCTCTAATCTATGAAAAGATAAACAAGCTTTAAATTTTGATAGAACCTTCAAGTAGTTAAACTCTTAGTGTTATAATGAACCAAAGTCATAATGAACCAAATGAGAATGAACTGAAAAATTTCAAAAGAGATTTCACCCAAGAAGAAAACATGTCCAAAAAACTAGATGTCATTAGCAAAATTTGTTCAATTAGAGAACAAAGTCCAAAGAACTACATGAGGAGAAACTGGTATCATAAGTCCTCTTTCTCCGATGTTCTATTTTTAGAAAAAACTCAAATGACTCAATCCACCTATGAAGCATCATGCATACATTAGTGGAATATAGACGGTCTATCTGATCATCTAATCATTAATGTAATCAACGAAATGCTGATGGGACCTAGTGCTTAAAGGATCCGAGGTAAATTTTATCATGCTATTGCTCAAATTATAACTTCTCATTTCACAGGAGTACTCAAAGACTAGTGGGAGAAGCATTTCTTCGACGAAGAAAAGCAAAGGATACTCAACTATACTACTATAGAAAAAGTAGTACAAATATCAAAATTGAAAGTATATAAAAAGTGAAAGTGAAGCTGGAATGTCTTTCACTCATTTTGGAAAGATTAGCTAAATCAAGTTCTGCTTTAGGTAAAGGAAGTATTATAAAGTTTTGGGTTGAAAAGTTATTAATACCCTTTTATATACTATCTCAAAGTTCACAGTAGGTGAACTAGAAATCTATACTGAACGCTTGCAAAAATTCTTATGAATATAAGATGTGAAAATTAACTACTTTCGATAGTACAAAGATATGTTTGTAACTAAGGATATGACGAGATATGATAATACCTTTTCATTATGGAAGATGCGCTTTATCGAAGGAGTTCTAAAGTATTTTTATTGAAGCATAACTACCAGTCTCAATCAAGAGCATGATAATAAGATTCTTTGGAATGAACTGTAACAACAAAACCCACCGCTAGCAAATATTGTGTACTTTGGCCCCTTAAGTGTCATCGTTAGACTCACTGTTTTAAACACGTCTACTAGGGATCGAAATGATATTAATTAACTAATCAGAGTGACGTAGCGGAAGCGTGGTGGGCCCATAACCCACAGGTCCTAGGATCGAAAACCTGGCTCTGATACCAATGCATCGATCTAATCAAACCATAACATTTAATTACATACTCATATATGTAGTAGTCATTTCATAAATAACCATTGAAGGATGTACCTTATTACCTTTCATTAAAGGATGTGAGTTCGAGTGTCAATATGGGGAATTTCTTGTTTCTTACATCTAATTGAGTAAAGTGGTAGTGAAGATATATGTTTTTCATTTCTCTTTCTACGTTTGATAGTTCAAGGACAATTGCGGTCGGTGGCGTTTGTTGTTACAAACCTTGAGCATGTAAATCTAAGAACGATCATTAAGGTCATATGTTGTGTCTTCTTCTTCATTGATGGAAGGAGAAGATGCTAATCTGATTGAAGCGACCTCTTGAAATTTTTTTTGAAAATCATCTTCCGAAGATGTCTAAGCTGTGTTTTTCCTCCATGGCAGATCTTGTAAATGACCATTTTCAGAAAGGCATATCAAAATTATTACCTTTCGTTAAAGGATCGTCATATCTTTTCTGCCCTCATTAGATACTCACTTCGTAGTAGTCATCTTCAGTATATTTTACAAGTTCATGCATACAACTGTCTCCCCCACAACTCTTAGATCTTCTCCAAAAGGATTTACTATGCTCATAGAGGTAAATCGAGAGAAATCGTCGATCTCTTATCCAAAAACCCTTTCATGGGATCAGATTTCTAAGAATTCTACTTTGATCCTTGAATAATGTGAGCCCCCCAATCAGGAAAGACCCACCGTTTGCTCAAATCATCGAACATGATGATGGAAAGCGTAGAAGTAAAATTCAATGAAAATTAAATTTTCTTTGCAAAGGTAAAGATTCTTAAGCTCTAGATCCAATACCTGAGAAATCTCGAGACCTCCATAAATCATCAACATGTCAAAGTCTATGCAAATAGAGTTGGTTGATTACAACAAAGGAGTAGTTTCAGTCCATTATGAGGGCAGTCCTAGATCTCCAACTCAAACCGAAATGGATACTACATCTATCTTCAATCACATCAATATTATCACAAATGAATTTTCCAACATTCAAGCCCACCGCAAGCAAATATTGTCTATTTTGGCATTGGCGTCTTTCTGATGATATCTAGGCTAAAGCTGTTAGGCTACAATGTTCTCTATTACAAAAACTCTTTCATGGGATCAGATTACCATGAATTCTACCTGGATCCGCTACAATGTCTCCCGTAAAAGGATTTACTAGACTCATGGAGACAAATCTATAGAAATCAACCATCTCTGTTACAAAAATCCTTTCATGGGATTAGATTACTACGAATTTTATCTGGATCCTTGAAGGGGTGAGCCCCCAACCAAGAAAGACTCACAACAGAAAAATTTCTTTTCCAAATCATCAACATTAAAAGATCTATGCAAGTAGAGTTTGTTGATTACATCATAAATCAAATTTTCGAAGATGAAGTATTTCTAAAAAGCGATTTCGCATGAAAGAGGAATGCTTTCTTCGAAGAATTTTATGAAGAAGAAAGAAATGTGATAAGAAGTCAATGGTATTCTTACAGAGAAGATAAACATCTATTTCTTCACAAGGATTGGAATGGAATCCTGCGTCAATACAATTACTCAAGAAAGAGGAAAACTTCCCTATGAAGAAACATCTACTCTACTCATCCTCCTCTTGAAGAATGTGAGTTCAAGAGTCAATATGGAGAAAAGGTCAAAGCCTTTCCGTTCTAAAGTGGCAAGGGATGACAAAAGCATTCCAACCTTGAAGGATATTTGAAATATCTAACATAAAATAACTTCTCAAACAGAATTCTCTCTAACATTGCATGACAAGTTAAGAAGATTGAAGAAAAAATTCAAGCAAAATCCGCACCAAAAAGCGAAAAAACTATTACAAATATTACTAGCTTGAGAGCTCCAAAAGTTAAGAAGAAAGTTCTTTTGTTTATACCAGCCATCTTAGACAAAGTAACCAGTCTCGACTCAACAAAAGAGGTACTTGTTCTGATTGAAGAAAAACTAAACCAGCTTTCAATTTTGCCAGAACCTTCAAATAGTTAAACTTTTAATGTCATACTGAACTAGATGAGAATGACCTGGAAAATTTCAAAAGGAATTTCTCCAAAGAAGAAAAGATACCCGGAAAACTAGATGCCATCAAGAAAATTGGTCCAATTAGAGGATAAAGTTCAAATAACTATGTTAGGAGAAATTGGTATCCTAAGCCTTCTTTTCCCGATGTTCAGTTTGGAGAAAAAACTCAAATGACTCAATCCACCTATGAAGGAACAAGCATACATGAGTGGAATATAGATGGTCTATCTAATGATATAGTCATAAATGTAATCAACGAAATGCGGATGGGAGCTAGTGTTTATAGGCTCTTAGGTAAATCTTATCACGCTATTGCTCAAATTGTAACTTCTTGTTTCACAGGAGTACCCAAAGACGGGTGGAAGAAACATATCTCCAATGAAGAAAAGCAAAGGATACTCAATCATACTACTATAGAAAAAGTAATACAAATATCAAAAGTGAAGCTAGGAATGTCTCAAGTTATGGAGAATAGTAATACAAATATCAAAAGTGAAGCTTGGAATGTCTCAAGTTATGGAGAATGATATAAGGGCTGAAGAGTCGTTAATACCCTTTTATATATTGTATCAAAGTACGAAGTAGGTGAACTAGAAATCTATACTGAACGTTTGCGAAAATTCTTATGAATATAAGATGCAAACAGTTAGCTACTTCCGATGGTACAAAGATATGTTTGTAACTAAGGTTATGACAAGATATGATAGTACCCTTTCATTATGGAAAATGCACTTCATCGAAGGACTTCCAAAGTACTTTTCTCGAAGGATAACTACCGCTCTCAAGGAAGAGCATGGTAATATTGTCCGCTTTAGCCTGTTAGGGATCAAAATGATATTAAGTAACTAATTAGAGTGGCGTAGGGGAAGCGTGGTGGGCCCATATTAAGTAACTAATTACAACAAAGGAGTAGTTTCAGTCCATGATGAGGGCAGTCCTAGATCTCCAACTCAAACCGAAATGGATACTACATCTATCTTCAACCACATCAATATTATCACAAATGAATTTTCCACTGATAAAGAATTCCTGAACATTGAAGCCCACCGCAAGCAAATATTGTCTACTTTGGCATTGGCGTCTTTCTAAAGATATCTGGGCTAAAGCTGCTAGGCTATAATGTTCTCTATTACAAAAATCCTTTCCTGGGATCAGATTACCATGAATTCTACTTGGATCCGCTACAATGTCTCCCCTAAAAGGATTTACTAGGCTCATGGAGACAAATCTAGAGAAATCATCAATCTCTGTTACAAAAATCCTTTCATGGGATTAGATTACTACGAATTTTACCTGGATCCTTGAAGATGTGAGCCCCCAATCAAGAAAGACTCACAACAAACAAATTTCTTTTCCAAATCATCAACATTAAAAGATCTATGAAAGTAGAGTTTGTTGATTACATCATAAATGAAATTTTCGCAGATGAAGTATTTTTAAAAAGGGTTTTCGCATGAGAGAGGAATACTCTAAAGAGGAATGCTTTCTAGGAAGAATTTTATGAAGAAAGAAATGTGATAAGAAGTCAATGGTATTCTTACATAGAAGACATCTATTTCTTCACAAGGATTCAAGAAAGAGAAAAACTTCCCTATGAAGAAACATCCACTCTACACATCCTCCTCTTGAAGAATGTGAGTTCAACCGTCAGTATTGGAGAAAAGGTCAAAGCCTCTCCATTCTAAAGTGCCAAAGGGATGACAAAAGCATTCCAACCTTAAAGGATATTTGAAATATCTAACATAAAATAACTTCTCAAACAGAATTCTCTCTACCATTGCATGACAAGTTAAGAAGATTGAAGAAAAAATTCAAGAAAAATCCGCACCAAAGAGCGAAAAAACTATTACAAATATTACTAGCCGGAGAGCCCAAAAAGTGAAGAAGAAAGTTATTTTGTTTATACCAGCCATCTTAGACAAAGTAACCAGTCTCGACTCAACAAAAGAGGTACTTGTTCTGATTGAAGAAAAACTAAACCAGCTTTCAATTTCGTCAGAACCTTCAAATAGTTAAACTTTTAATGTCATACTGAACTAGATGAGAATGACTTGGAAATTTTAAAAGGGATTTCTCCAAAGAAGAAAAGATACCCGAAAAACTAGATGCCACCAAGAAAATTGGTTCAATTAGAGGACAAAGTTCAAATAACTACGTGAGGAGAAATTGGTATCCTAAGTCTTCTTTTCCCGATGTTCAGTTTGGAGAAAAAACTCAAATGACTCAATCCACCTATGAAGGAACAATCATACATGAGTGGAATATAGATGGTCTATCTGATGATATAGTCATAAATGTAATCAACGAAATGCTGATGGGAGCTAGTGTTTATAGGCTCTGAGGTAAATATAATCACGCGGTTGCTCAAATTGTAACTTCTTGTTTCACAGGAGTATTTAAAGACGGGTGGAAGAAACATATCTCCAATGAAGAAAAGCAAAGGATACTCAATCATACTACTATAGAAAAAGTAATACAAATATCAAAAGTGAAGCTAGGAATGTCTCAAGTTATGGAGAATGATATAAGGGCTGAAGAGTCGTTAATACCCTTTTATACATTGTATCAAAGGTCGTCGTAGGTGAACTAGAAATCCATACTGAACGCTTGTGGAAATTCTTATGAATATAAGAAGCGAAAAGTTAGCTACTTCCGATGGTACAAAGATATGTTTGTAACTAAGGTTATGACAAGATATGATAATACCCTTTCATTATGGAAAATGCACTTCATCGAAGGACTTCCAAAGTATTTTTCTCGAAGGATAACTACCGCTCTCAATGAAGAGCATGGTAATATTGTCCTCTTTTGCCTGTTAGGGATCAAAATGATATGAAGTAACTAATTAGAGTGGCATAGCGGATGCATGGTGGGCCCATAACTCATAGGTCCTAGGATCAAAACTTGGCTCTGATACTAACTATAAACATTTTAGAAACAATAAATGTCCAATGGGAGTAATGGAAGTAATAAAAAATTCAAACAAATTATGAATAGAGATATAACACATCGACATAAACATGGACGACACTTGAGCTACCATGAAAAGAAAATGGGTAAAATTACAAACATATGTGTTTGAGATTTGAATCACTCACAGACAAGATTGAACCCTTAACCCTCAAATGAGTAATTTTAAGAGTTGTATTATTGTGATGTCCCACATTGGTTGGGGAGTTGAACAAATCACCCTTTATAAGGGTGTGGAAACCTTCCCATAATAGACGCGTTTTAAAGCCTTGAGGGAAGCCCGAAAGGGAAAGCCCAAAGAGGGAAGCCCGAGTGTCAGCAGCGAGGACCCTGGATCCCGAAGGGGGGTGGATTGTGATGTCCCACATTGGTTGGGGAGGAGGAGAACAAAAGGAACGAGTGTCAGCAGCGAGGACCCTGGATCCCGAAGGGGGGTGGATTGTGATGTCCCACATTGGTTGGGGAGGAGAACAAAAGGAACGAGTGTCAGCAGCGAGGACCCTGGATCCCGAAGGGGGGTGGATTGTGATGTCCCACATTGGTTGGGGAGGAGAACAAAAGGAACGAGTGTCAGCAGCGAGGACCCTGGATCCCGAAGGGGGGTGGATTGTGATGTCCCACATTGGTTGGGGAGGAGAACAAAAGGAACGAGTGTCAGCAGCGAGGACCCTGGATCCCGAAGGGGGGTGGATTGTGATGTCCCACATTGGTTGGGGAGGAGAACAAAAGGAACGAGTGTCAGCAGCGAGGGGACCCTGGATCCCGAAGGGGGGTGGATTGTGATGTCCCACATTGGTTGGGGAGGAGAACAAAAGGAACGAGTGTCAGCAGCGGGGACCCTGGATCCCGAAGGGGGGTGGATTGTGATGTCCCACATTGGTTGGGGAGGAGAACAAAAGGAACGAGTGTCAGCAGCGAGGGGACCCTGGATCCCGAAGGGGGGTGGATTGTGATGTCCCACATTGGTTGGGGAGGAGAACAAAAGGAACGAGTGTCAGCAGCGAGGGGACCCTGGATCCCGAAGGGGGGTGGATTGTGATGTCCCACATTGGTTGGGGAGGAGAACAAAAGGAACGAGTGTCAGCAGCGAGGACCCTGGATCCCGAAGGGGGGTGGATTGTGATGTCCCACATTTGTTGGGGAGAGGAGAACAAATCACCCTTTTATCACCCTTTATAAGGGTGTGGAAACCTTCCCCTAGTAGACGCGTTTTAAAGCCTTGAGGGAAACCCGAAAGGAAAGCCCAAAGAGGGAAAATAAAACGATCTTATTTTTCTACTAAAATACAACGGCTAGCATATGAGTGACGTGATCTTTTTATGCGAAAATATTCATTTTAAATATTTCATCAATGCCATAGATTACATAATAAAAATAAAATTCATAAATCAATCCAAAAACATATAAGAAATGATAATAAACATATACTCAAAATCTAGAAAAAAAAACATTGCCCTAATCTAAACTAAGACAATAAAATAAGATGAAATAAAACTACGCCGATGGAGCCGACACGCGAGTCGTGTGAGCTGCCACTAAGGTGGGAAGATTGCCCTAATCTAACCTAAGACAATAAAATAAGATGAAATAAAACTACGCCGATGGAGCCGACACGCGAGTCGTGTGAGCTGCCACTAAGGTGGGAAGCGTGTGCCTTGCACATGAGAAGAGCACGACTAGCTTGTCGAGTCACATACGCGTTTCTCGCAGAGTGTCCTTCTAAGGTTGTGGGCTGCTGGAGAGTGATTTAGTGCATGTTGGGCCACCCGTACTTAACCTCGATCCAATATCATAACTATAATTATGATCCACCCAAAATTTGTAACTATTTAAGAATAAATAAAACTCATCTTCCAAGCTTATTGAGACGTCTTAATTCATATCATTCTCCATTTCTTTGAGAGGATTCATCATCAAATCTATTTGTAAAACTTTCCTGCAAAAGTAGGTTAAGAAAATACAAAAGACCTCACAACACTCTATCACGTGTACACTCAAGGAATTGTTGGCCCTTCTGTTTGCACTCATTTACACAAATGAAGCTCTCATTCTCACCTCTCAAAAGAAATAAAAAAACAAAATTGAAAAGATACCCAAAAGAAACATATATATGATCTTAAGCCTACAGCTCTTATACCAAATGATAGGGAACTCTTCGGATTTGATGTAACAACTTTGTCCAAGAACAAGATCTTTAGATCTAAATTATCCAAGAGCCTCCAAAACAATAAAGAATCACTCCAAGGAAAAATAAGATTGAAAATAGCCCTTCACTAAACGAAACAAAAATGCTCTTTTACTACATTTTCAAGCTACTTTACAAATATAACATATATGACTTTATATAGCCTATAAAACCTTAATTTTCCGTGAGACATTTCCAGAGTTGTAACTTTCACACTTTTATGAACATAATTAGCCACTAACTAAATGTAACCTTAAAAGAAATAAAAAGTTATAAAATACATTAATGAAACATCATACCTCTAGATTATGATCCACCCAAAATTTGTAACTATAATAAATGAAACTCATCTTTCTTCAAGCTCATATTGCATGATTGAGATGTCTTGGCTCATATCACTCTTGTTGCTGTGTGCAAACCACTGTTGACTAGTATGAAACATCCTTAGATTTTTCAACGATAAGAACTCTAGAACCATACTCGACCTAACCAAGAATTGCATCCCAAAGTTTAAATAGAGCTTAGATCTACCCCTCCCAACTAAAATTAGCCAAAATCATAAATTTTGTGCTTCCTTGCAAGTCCCTTCGCCATACCCCTACTACCGTTGACCTCAACGTACGACTGCTAACAATTAAGCATCTTATGTATATATTTTTTTTAATATTTTTGTTTCTTTATTTTTAAAAATTTACACTTTAACTCAAATTTATTTGTCATTATAACTAGTTCCACAATTTTTGGATTAAAGCTTTAGAAAGTTGCTACACTATAATCCCTTATAGCTCTATTTCATTTCTCTATCGTAAGAAAGAGGATTTGAGGGGCTGATGATTGTTTTTGCTGCACACTATTGACTTGTGCTCTCCTTTGTTGTACTATAGGAGGATGAACTCTAAGGAGATCCATTTGAATTTCCCATGCCAACTAAGGGATTGTTTGGACACATTTTTGGGTACAGTTTGGAAGAGTAGTCTAAGGTGCTAGATTTAGGCTTTGGTTTGAAAAGGTGTGGGTTCAAATCCCACAACTGTCATTTATTTTCATTTTTTGTAAATCCTTAAGCACGTTGCTAGCATCTATTGTCCGCTTTGGTTAGTTACCTATTCTCAGCATCACGGTTTTAAAACGGTTCTAGAAGATATTATCTATTTTTGCTTGTTATGTATCACCGTCAAACTCAAGATTTTAAAACGCGTCTACTATGGAGAGAGTCTAGCCCTACTCTAACTAGTGCATTGTGTCACGGTCATGCTTCTTCAAATGTTCGACCTTGTTATCTTGACACGCTCAAGACAAATCTTGAGGGGTACTCAATCTCCATACACATTTTTCACCCTGCTTTGTGTATTTGTCGGACCTTAGTCAAGGATTCCCTTCTGCAACTAAACATCACTTCTATGGATTCAAAACTTATTTCACCACATACGCCGCCTATGCATGCATGTTCAAATGTGTGCGACACAACAACGTTGCATCTCATCGTCATCTCGATTCACAACAACACGACCCATGCATCGTGATGCAATCTCATGTCTCGAGATAGCTCGACCATCTTGGTTTGTCAAGACACATTCGTCGAGACATTTTGATTGAGTGGTCTAAGGTGTAAGTTTTATGCTCTAGATCGAAAGGGCAGAGGTACAAATCCCTTAACTGTCATTTATTTTCATTATTTTTTGTAAACCTTCAAGCCCGCTACTAGCACATATTGTTCGCTTTGGCTAGTTACGTTTGGCGTGTTATGTATCACTGTCAGCCTCATGGTTTTAAAATGCGTCTACTATGGAGAGAGTCTAGCCCTACTCCGACCAGTGCCTCGTGTCACGGTCATACCTCTTCTTCAAATGTGCGGCCCCGTAATCTTGGCATGCTCGCGAAAAATCTTAAGGGTACTCAATCTCCATTCACATTTTTCACCCGGCTTTGTGGCTTTGTCAGACCTTAGGCAAGGTTTACCTTCGACATTCAAACATCACTTATGTGGAATCAAAACTTGTTTCACCACACTCGCCGCCTATGCATGCATGTTCAATTGTGTGCGACACAATGACGTTGCATCTCATTGTCATCTCGGTTTCCAACAACACGATCCATGCATGGTGATGCAGTCTCATGTCTCGATATAACTCGACTATCTTGGTTTGTCCAAATACACCTGTTGGGATAGTTTGGCCGAGTGGTCTAAGGTGCTAGAATTAGGCTCTGGTCTGAATAGGCGTGGGTTTAAATCCCAAAGCTGTCATTTATATTAATGTTTTGTAAACCTTCAAGCCCGCTGCCAGCCACATCGTTTTAAAACGAGTCTACTATGGAAAGAGTCTAGCCCTACTCCGACCAGTGCCTCGTTTCACGGTCATACCTCTTCTTCAAATGTGCGGCCTCGTTGAGAGTCTAGCCCTACTCCGACCAGTGCCTCGTGTCACGGTCATACTTCTTCTTTAAATGTGCGGATTCGTGATCTTGACATGCTCGCGAAAAATCTTAAGGGTACTCAATCTCCATTCACATTTTTCACCCGGCTTTGTAGCTTTGTCGGACCTTAGGCAAGGTTTACCTTCGACATTCAAACATCACTTATGTGGAATCAAAACTTGTTTTACCACACTCGTCGCCTATGCATGCATGTTCAATTGTGTGCGACACAATGACGTTGCATCTCATTGTCATCTCGGTTCCCAACAGCACAATCCATGCATGGTGATGCAATCTCATGTCTCGATATAACTCAACTATCTTGGTTTGTCCAAATACACTTGTTGGGATAGTTTGGCCGAGTGGTCTAAGGCGCCAGATTTAGGCTCTGGTTTGAAAAGGCGTGGGTTCAAATCCCACAACTATCATTTATTTTCATTTTTTGTAAACCTTCAAGCCCGCTGCCAGCCACATCGTTTTAAAACGAGTCTACTATGGAAAGAGTCTAGCCCTACTCCGACCAGTGCCTCGTGTCACGGTCATACTTCTTCTTTAAATGTGCGGATTCGTGATCTTGACATGCTCGCGAAAAATCTTAAGGGTACTCAATCTCCATTCACATTTTTCACCCGGCTTTGTAGCTTTGTCGGACCTTAGGCAAGGTTTACCTTCGACATTCAAACATCACTTATGTGGAATCAAAACTTGTTTCACCACTCTCGTCGCCTATGCATGCATGTTCAATTGTGTGCGACACAATGACGTTGCATCTCATTGTCATCTCGGTTCCCAACAACACAATCCATGCATGGTTATGCAATCTCATGTCTCGATATAACTCGACTATTTTGATTTTTCCAAATACACCTATTGGGATAGTTTGGCCAAGTGGTCTAAGGTGCCAGATTTAGGCTCTAGTCTGAAAGGGTGTGGGTTCAAATCCCACAACTATCATTTATTTTCATTTTTTGTAAACCTTCAAGCCCGCTGCGCTACTAACACATATTGTCGGCTTTGGCTAGTTACGTTTTGGCGTGTTATGTATCGTTTTTAGCCACATCGTTTTAAAACGCGTCTACTATGGAGAGAGTCTAGCCCTACTCTGACCATTGCCTCGTGTCACGGTCATACCTCTTCTTCAAATGTGCGGCCTCGTGATCTTTACATGCTCGCGAAAAACCTTAAGTGGTACTCAATCTCCATTCACATTTTTCACCCAGCTTTGTGGCTTTGTCGGACCTTAGGCAAGGTTTACCTTCGACATTCAAACATCACTTATGTGGAATCAAAACTTGTTTCACCACACTCGTTGTCTATGCATGCATGTTCATGTGTGTGTGACACAACAACGTTGCATCTCATAGTCATCTCGGTTCCCAACAACACGATCCATGCAGGGTGATGCAATCTCATGTCTCGAGATAGCTTGACCATCTTGGTTTGTCCAGACACATCCGTCGGGACTGTTTGTCCGAGTGGTCTAAGGCGCCATTTTTAGGCTCTAGTCTGAAAGGGCGGGGATTCAAATCCCATAGCCATTTATTTTCATTTTTTGTAAACCTTTAAACCCGCTACTAGCACATATTGTCTGCTTTGGCTAGTTATGTTTTAGCGTGTTATGTATCGCTGTCAGCCTCATGATTTTAATACGTGTCTACTATGGAGAGAGTAGCCCTACTCCGACTAGAGCCTCGTGATCTTGACACGCACATGAAAAACCCTATGGGGTACTCAATCTCCATTCACATTTTTCTCCCGGCCTTATGGCTTTATCGGACATTAAGCAAGGTTGACCTTCGACATTCAAACATCACTTATGTTGAATCAAAACTTGTTTCACCTCACACGCCCCCAATGCATGCATGTTCAATTGTGTGCAACACAACAACATTGCATCTCATCGTCATCTCGGTTCCCAACAACACGACCCATGCATCGTGAAGCAATTTAATTTCTCGAGATAGCTCGACCATCTTTATTTGTCCAGACACATTCGTCTGGACAGTTTGAACGAGTTGTCCAAGGCTCCAAATTTAGACTCTTGTCTGAAAGGGTGTGGGTTCAATTCCCATCATTTATTTTCATTTTTTGTAAAGCCTCATTGTTTCAAAACGTGTCTACTAAGGAGAGAGTCTAGCTCTACTCCAACCATTGCATCATATAACGATCATTCTTCTTCAAATGTGCGGCCTCGTGATCTTGTCACGCTCACGAAAAACCTTAAGGGATACTCGATCCTCATTCACATTTTTCACTCAACTTTGTGGCCTTGTCGGACCTTAGGTAATATTTGCCGTCGACAATTAAACATCACTTATGTGGAATCAAAACTTGTTTTACCTCACACGCCTCCAATGCATGCATGTTCAATTGTGTGCGACACAACAACATTGCATCTCATCGTCATCTCGCTTCCCAACAACACGACCCATGCATCGTGATGCAATCTCATGTCTCGAGATAGCTCGATGATCTTTGTTTGCTCGAACAAATCCATCGGGATAGTTTGGCCGAGTGGTCTGGGGAACTCGATCCCTATTCATATTTTTCACTCGGCTTTGTGGCCTTGTTGGACTTTAGGCAATGTTTGCCTTCGACAATTAAACATCACTTATGTGGAATCAAAACTTTTTTGACCACACACGCTGGCTATGCGTGCATGTTCAAACTTGTGCAACACAACAATGTTGCATCTCATCGTCATCTCGGTTCTCGACAACACGACCCATGCATCGTGATGCAATCTCATTTCTCGAGATAACTCGATGACCTTTGTTTCCTCAAACACATCCGTCGGGATAGTTTGGCTGAGTGGTCTAAGGTGCAAGATTTAGGCTATTGTTTGAAAGGACGTGGGTTTAAATTTCATAGCTGTCATTTATTTTCATTTTACCCTCAAGCCAACTGCTAGCACATATTGTTCGCTTTGGCAAATTAGGAGAAATCATCCATCTCTATTACAAAAACCCTTTCATTTGTTCAGATTATCAAGAATTCTACGTGGATCCTTGAAGATGTGAGTCCTCCAATCAGGAAAGACTCAGCTCAAGTCATCAAACATGCACCAAAGAGCTCAAAAACTATTACAAATATTACTAGTGTGAGTGCTCTAAATGTTGAGCAAGAACTTCTTTTGTTCATACTAGCTATCTTAGACGAAGTAACCAGTATCGGCTCACTAGAAGAGACACTTGCTCTAATCTAAGAAAAGATAAACAAGCTTTAAATTTTGATAGGACCTTCAAGTAGTTAAACTTTTAGTGTCCTAATGAACCAAATGAGAATCAACTTAAAATTTTCAAAAGGGATTTCACCCAAGGAGAAAACATGTCCGAAAAACTAGATGTCATTAGCAAAATTGGTTCAATTAAAGGACAAAGTCCAAAGAACTACATGAGGAGAAATTGGTATCATAAGTCCTCTTTCTCCGATGTTCCATTCGAAGAAAAAACTCAAACGACTCAATCCACCTATGAAGCATCATGTATACATTAGTGGAATATAGACGGTCTATCCGATCATCTAGTAATAAATGTAATCAACGAAATGCTGATGGGACCTAGTGCTTATAGGCTCTGAGGTAAATCTTATCATGCTATTGCTCAAATTATAACTTCTCGTTTAACATGAGTACTCAAAGACCAGTGGGAGAAGAATTTCTTCGACGAAGAAAAGTAAAGGATACTCAACCATACTACTATAGAAAAAGTAGTACAAATATCAAAAGTGAAAGTAAAGCTGGAATGTCTTTCACTCATTTTGGAAAGAGGGGCTAAATCAAGTTCTGCTTTAGGTAAAGGAAGTATTATAAAGTTATGGGTTGAAAAGTCATTAATACCCTTTTATATATTATCTCAAAGTTCACGGTAGGTGAACTAGAAATCTATACTGAACGCTTGCAAAAATTCTTATGAATATAAGATGTGAAAATTAGCTACTTCCGATAGTACAAAGATATGTTTGTAACTAAGGATATGACGATTTATGATAATACATTTTTATTATGGAAGATGCGCTTCATCGAAGGAGTTCTAAAGTATTTTTATTGAAGCATAACTACCGCTCTCAATGAAGAGCATGATAAAAGATTCTTTGGAATGAACGGTAACAGTGAAACCCACCGCTAGAAAATATTGTTACTTTGGCCCCTTATGTGTCATCGTCAGACTCACTGTTTTAAACACGTCTACTAGGGATCAAAATGATATTAATTAATTAATCAGAGTGGCGCAGCGGAAGCGTGGTGGGCCCATAACCCACAGGTCCCAGGATCGAAACCTGGCTCTGATACCACCAATGCATCGATCTAAAGAAGTTATTACCTTTCAATTAAAGGATGTGAGTTGAGTGTCAATATTGAGAAAAGGTCTTTGTTTATACTAGTCTCGGCTAAACAAGCTTTCATCGTTGACAAAATTGGTTCAATTAGAGGAAAAGGTACAAATATAAAAAATGAAGTTGGAATGTCTAAAGTTATGGGGAATGATATAAGGGTTGAAGATCCGTTAGTACTCTTTTATATATTGTCTCAAAGTTCGCCGTAGGTGAACTAGAAAACTATGATTTTGTACCGATGGTACAAAGATATGTGTGTAACTGGTTATGAAAAAAACTATGATTTTGTACCGATGGTACAAAGATATGTGTGTAACTAGTTATGAAAAGATCTGATAGTACCTTTTCATTATGGAAGATGCGCTTCACTTTAGGACTTCCAAAGTATTCTTCTTGATGAATAACTACCACTCTCAATGAAGAACATAGTAACAAGATTCCTTGGGATGAACTCACCTATGGTGATTTAAGTTTTGTAACAGTCCAAACCGACTACTAGCAAATATTGTGTGGTTTGGCTCGTTACGTATCGTCGTCAGCCTCATAGTTTTAAACACGTCTCTAGGGATCGAAATGATTAATATCATTGAAAATTAATATCACTCTGATTATTTTTTAATTCATAATAAATTAATCAGAGTGGTGCAGCGTAAGCGTGGTGGGCCCATAAGCCACAAGTCCCAAGATTGAAATTTGGCTCTAATACTAACCATCTCTTAACTTTCTTGTTTCTTACATCAATGATAGAAAATGTCCTCACTCTAAATTTAAATTTTAGAGTTAAAATAATTGTGACAAATGAACTAGCTGAAGCATCTAGTCCTCAACTTTATTGAAGTAGCTTTAATAAAGACTTCAAAATTATTGTCCTTTTGTCATCTTTCACATGACTTGGCACCAATGTCGACTTACCACAGAATTCCTCTTACTATTGTGATCACACTGGCAAACATCTATGGCGATCACATACTCTGAATGATTTTGGGACTGCGACTCTGAGGAGACCACACAGTACTCATCGGACGGACGACCGATTTGGATTTCTATTTTACTTCTCATGTTTTCATATGTACAAGGCTTTTTTTACAAAGTAGTTTATCGACTATTCAGTCTCTTGATACATAGTTTAAGGATGATCTTAGTCCAATTGATCTTTATAATTAGAGAAGTGCTGATCATCTAATTGAGTAAAGTGGTAGTGAAAATATATGTTTTTTCATTTCTCTTTCTACCTTTGATAGTTCAATGTCAATTGCGGTCGGTGGCGTTTGTTGTTACAAACCTTGAGCATGTAAATCTAAGAAAAATCATTAAGGTCATATGTTGTGTCTTCTTCTTCATTGATGGAAGGAGAAGATGTTAATCCGATTGAAGCGACCTCTTGAAGATGTTTTTGAAAATCATCTTCCGAAGACGTTTAAGCTGTGTTTTTCCTCCATGGCAGATCTTGTAAATAACCATTTTCAGAAAGGCATATCAAAATTATTACCTTTCGTTAAAGGATCGTCATATCCTTTCTGCCCTCATGCTTGATGTTCACATAAAGAACTTTAACATCTAATTAGATACTCACTTCGTAGCAGTCATCTTTAGTATATTTTACAAGTTCATGCATACAAATGTCTCCCCCACAACTCTTAGATCTTCTCCAAAAGGATTTACTATGCTCATAGAGGTAAATCGGGAGAAATCGTCAATCTCTTTACCAAAAACCCTTTCATGGGATTAGATTTCTAGGAATTCTACTTGGATCCTTGGATATGTGAGCCCCCCAATCAAGAAAGACCTACCGTTTGCTCAAATCAACGAACATGATGATGGAAAGCGTAGAAGTAAAATTCAATGAAAATTAAATTTTCTTTGCAAAGGTAAAGATTCTTAAGCTCCAAATCCAATACCTTAGGAATCTCGAGACCTCCATAAATCATCAACATGTCAAAGTCTATGCAAATAGAGTCGGTTGATTACAACACAGGAGTAGTTTCAGTCCATTATGAGGGCAGTCCTAGATCTCCAACTCAAACCGAAATGGATACTACATCTATCTTTAACCACATCAATATTATCACAAATGAATTTTCCACTGATAAAGAATTTTCGAACATTCAAGCCCACCGCAAGCAAATATTGTCTACTTTGGCATGGGCGACTTTCCCTGTTACAAAAACCCTTTCATGGGATTAGATTACTATGAATTCTACCTGGATCCACTACAATGTCTCCCCCAAAAGGATTTACTAGGCTCATGGAGACAAATCTGGAGAAATCATCAATCTCTGTTACAAAAACCCTTTCATGGGATCAGATTACCACGAATTTTACCTGGATCCTTGAAGGTGTGAGCCCCCGATCAAGAAAGACTCACAATTCGACAAATTTCTTTTCCAAATCATCAACATGACAAGATCTATACAACTAGAGTTTGTTGATTACATCAAAAATGAAATTTTCGCTGATAAAGAATTTCTAAAAAGTGATTTCGCATGAGAGAGGAATGCTTTCTTTCAAGAATTTTATGAAGAAGAAATGTAATAAGAAGTCAATGACATATCTTATATAGAAGATAAACAACTATTTCTTCACAAGGATTCGAATGGAATCGTGCGTCAATATGATTACTCAAAAAAGATGAAAACTTCTTTATGAAGAAACATCCACTCTACTCATGCTCCTCTCGAAGAATTTGAGTTCAAGAGTCAATATGGAAAAAAGGTCGAAGCCTCTCCATTTTAAAGTGTCAAAGGATGACAAAAGCATTCCAACGAAGGATATTTGAAATATCTAACATAAAATAACTTCTCAAACAAGATTTTCTCTACCATTGCATGACAAGTTAAGAAGATTGAAGAAAAATTCCAGAAAAACCCGCACCAAAGAGCGAAAAAACTAATACAAATATTACTAGCCAGACAGCTCCAAAAGTTAAAGAAGAAAGTTCTTTTGTTTATATCAACTATCTTAGACAAAGTAACCCGTCTCGACTCAACAAAAGAGGCACTTGTTCTGATTGAAGAAAAACTAAACAAGCTTTCAATTTCACCAGAACCTTCAAATAGTTAAACTTTTAATGTCATAATGAACTAGATGAGAATGACCTCGAAAATTTCAAAAGGGATTTCTCCAAAGAAGAAAAGATACCCGAAAAACTAGATGTCATCAACAAAATTGGTTCAATTAGAGGACAAAGTTCAAATAACTATATAAGGAGAAATTGGTATCCTAAGCCTTCTTTTCCCGATGTTCAGTTCGGAGAAAAAACTCAAATGACTCAATCCACCTATGAAGGAACAAGCATACAAGAGTGGAATATAGATGGTATATCCGATCATATAGTCATAAATGTAATCAACGAAATGCTGATGGAAGCTACTATTCATAGGCTCCGCGGTAAATCTTATCACTCTATTGCTCAAATTGTAACTTCTTGTTTCATAGGAGTGCTCAAAGATGGGTGGGAGAAACATATCTCCAATGAAGAAAAGCAAAGGACACTCAATCATACTACTATAGAAAAAGTAATACAAATATCAAAACTGAAGCTAGGAATGTAACTTTTACATTTTTAAGAACATAATTAGCCACTATGTAAATCTAACCTTAAAGTAAATAAAAAGTTATAAAATACATTAATGAAACATCATATCTCTAAACTATAATAAATGAAACCCATCTTTCTTGAAGCTCATATTGCATGATTGATATGTCTTGGTTCATATCACTCTCGTTGCTATGTGCAAACCACTATTGACTAGTATGAAACATCCTAAAATTTTTCAACAATTTGAACTCTAGAACCATACTCAACCTCACCAAGAATTGCATCCTAAAGTTTAAATAGAGTTTAGATCTGTTGGGTTTTATGTCCTAAAACTCCTGGTTTGTAAATAAAAACATATTCTATTTTCAATAAAGTTATTATTGATGTTTATTCAGTAAAGATTGTTATTGAACAAAGTAAATTTTATGATCATTAATCTAAATCCAATAAACTAAGAATACTTTGGCTATAGTATGATTACTTGAACTATATGTAGAGACATAAGAGTGGATCAAGTTCAAGTATATAGTCAAAATGATCTATAGTACAAGGATAAGGCTGAGTACCTTATCCTGGGGACACTATGGATGCGGCCAACTTTTGTATATGATATAAACAATGTGATCACTAAATTGTACATGTGGAGACATGTGAGTGGGGGCGTCCTATGCAATGAGTATTGCATAAGATCGGACCATGAAGAAAACCACTCTCACTTTATAATGTTGTTTACTGTTGAGACTGATTTTTTCATTCGATGACCTAGGTTACCCAATCTTAATCCTGAGATAACTATGACCTCCTGTTTATTCGGAATTATCCTTAGAATTGCATGGGTGAGAGTGGGCCGAGTTCGCCGACTCAATAAGCCTCCCATTTCAGGGGTAAGACTGGGTGAATAGCTGGGGACATAGGGTGTAAGATGGAATTCACTCCTGCCCGCTTTTAAGGATAGTAGAGAGGTTGTTCCCTTAAGTACTGACTCCAGGTCTTAAACAAGGGGCCCCACCCTCTCATTGGCCCGAGAGGGATTCGGTTTGGTGGTTGGACCACAAACCAATTGTTCATTAGAGGATCAGTGGGACTTAAGGAACAAGAAGTAACTTTAGAGGTAAAACGATAAATTGACCCAGCTCTAGTTACGAACAACCTGTGAAGGATCGACTTACTAATCATGGTTATATCAAATGGACAGAAATATATCTATAGTGAGGGGAGTGCAACTACTAGACTATAGTGGAGTGTCCTAGTAGTTAACGAATGTTGGTTAACAAGGTTAATGAGTTTAGCCGGTTAATCTCGGATCGTTGAAGTCCATGATCTGTAGGTCCATTAGGTCCCTCTACTAGCTCATATCGGACTAAACCTTAGAACGTTGTGACGAGTGAGTTCGAAGTGTTCGAATTCATATTAGGAAATATACGCTAAATATATACTATATATTTAACCGCATTTTGTTTTAATTATGAATTAAACAAAAAGAGAGACTTGGAGATATTTAAATAAGATTTAAATATTTTAATTATGAATAGGGATTCATAATCAATATGTGTCGGAATTGAATGGGATTGACATTTGAATTAATATTAAATAGTTTAATTAATCGTTTAATATTACTTTAATTTAAAATTAATTATTCAAATTAATTGTTGAATTAAAATGAAGAAAGTCAAAATGTTGACTTCACTTCATGGAAAAATCCATATTTGAATTAGTGGAATTTTGAGGTGTCAAAATTTGGTTTAATCAAACTTGCATGCTTGACAAATAAACCCCCACAAATTTGAGTGGAATTTTGAGTGTCAAAATTTGGTTAACTTAAACTTGCATGCTTGCCACATAATCCCAAACATTTGAGTGGAATTTTGAGTGTCAAAATTTGGTGATCTCAATTTTGCATGAACATGCAAATATGACTCAATAAATAGAGTGATCAATGTACATGGAAGCTATCCTTGGAAAAACTTTGCGAAAATCTCTCAAAACTCTCTCTTTACATATACTAAATTCCTATCAAGTTTCGTCACTCACCGGATTCCACAATCTCGTTCTAAGGCCGTAGAATAGTAGGGAAGACACTAGTGGTGGTTTGAAACCGGTTCGTGAGGAAAAAGGAATTTGAACTACAAAAGGTTAGTATTCAAACTCATTGAGTTTTAATGCTTTTGAACATGCTAGCTAATTTACTATCATAAATGTACTTAGAGTGCCTAAGATCCAAATTGATTCCGCATGTGTTACAGTAACACCATCAAGATCTGCCCCCTCCCAACTAAAATTAGCCAAAATCATAAATATTCAAATTGTTTCTGCATGTGTTATAGTAACACCATCAAGATGGGTCCCATCCCAACTAAAATTAGTCAAAATAATAAATTTTGTGCTTCCTTGCACGTCCCTCCGCCATACGCTTACTACAATTGACCTCAACGTACGCCTTCTAACAATTAAGCATCTTATGTGTATTTTTTTTTTAATATTTTTGTTTCTTTATTTTTAAAAATAGGATCATTAGAACTGGTTCCACATTTTTTGGATTAAAGCTTTAGAAAGTTGCTACAATATAATCCCTTATAGCTCTATATCGTCGTCAAACTCATGGTTTTAAAACGCGTCTACTATGGAGAGAGTCTAGCCCTACTCTGACCAGTGCATTGTGTTGCAGTCATACTTCTTCAAATGTGCGGCCTCGTGATCTTGACATGCTCAAGACAAACCTTGAGGGGTACTCAAGCTCCATACACATTTTTCACCCGACTTTGTGTATTTTTTGGACCTTAGCCAAGGATTCCCTTCGGCAACTAAACATCACTTCTGTGGAATCAAAACTTGTTTGACCACACACGCCACCTACGCGTGCATATTCAATCGTGTGCGACACAACAACTTTGCATCTCATCGTCATCTCGGTTCCCAACAACACGATCCATGCATTGTGATGCAATCTCATGTCTCAAGATAGCTCGACCATCTTAGTTTTTCGAACACATTCGTCGGGACGGTTTGGCCGAGTGGTCTAAGGTGCCATATTTAGGTTCTAGTCTGAAAGAGTCTGGGTATAAATCCTAGGGCTCTTGCAGATATTGTCTATTTTTTCTCTCAATCTCTATTCACATTTTTCACCCAGATTTGTGGCTTTGTCGGACCTTAGGCAAGGTTTGCCCTCGACATTCAAACATCACTTATGTGGAATCAAAACTTGTTTGACCACACATGCCGCCTACGAGTGTATTGTAACGACCCTAAATTTCCACATACTGAGAGTCGCTACTAACGTCTCATGCTCATCTATAATGCGGAAATATAACTCTTACATGTTTATAACGATGTATCTATTTAAAATGTAACATCATTTATAACGTAAACTTCGAAAAATGCTTAAAAGAACTTCTTCTCTGGAAAACACAGTCATGGTCTTACGTGTTTAAATACGAAATACTCAAATTTAGAGAACTTAAAAGCAATACAAAATAATTTAAAACGATGAAATGCATAACAACCTATTCTAACCTAAAACTAGAAATTTAAATATGAATCTACCCTATGCACGTGCCACAGTCTCTGCTCGTGATGGCGTCGTCCTCCGTACAAGTGCGCCTTACGTTTACCTAAAAAATGATGTGGCACACGGCCTGAGTATTTCAAAGAATACTCAGTAAGTGGCCCCACTATAGGGGCCATGTAAATGCAAACACATGCAATCATGAATTAGGGATCTATCTCTAATCATCATAAGGGTGGCCTCTAGTCTCGGACAAATTGGATGTGTAGTACTTCCCTACACACGACTCACACGTACGAGTGTGAATCTCCAAGGCGCTCGCACACCCCCTGGACCCTCTAGTCAAGCTAATCTGTAGCGACGTCCGGAGGTCAGCGGAACTCCATAGTGTCATGCGCCTCATGAACACCCTAATCTGTTCGCATTCGCGCTCATCATACGGTGCACGTCCGCACTCATCATCTCTAGGAGAAGTAGCCCTATGCTTATGAACGTACAATATGCATGAGGTCCCTCTAAATTCAATTATACGTCTCTTCTGACACAACCCTCTAATCTCATCTCTTTGTTACACTGTGTAACATGTTCTCATGGATATTTACATTAATATCATTTTCTTACTCTTAGGGTTGTGTCCTATGTCGATCTACGACATGATGCAATATGGCATATAACATCCTAAGGCATGTTCAACATGGAAAACATCATCATGTTAATAACATCGTCATGCATACATCATACTCCTCATAGAAGCCATTAAGTGCATCAAATATAACATGTACGTCATGCATCGAAACATACATAACGTACATTTAACATACATCAAAGCACAACGTCATACTCATACATCATCATAATTCAAACAGTCTCTAGTCTATCCTATAGTAAGGCCACTTACCTGATTAGCTTAGGCGGGTGTCATCAATTTATCCTTAATGAAAGTTCGATTTTGTCCTTTGTATCAACCTATATGAATCCATGACATCAATTTCACGTTCAATTCTCTAACTCTTATAATGGTTCACGTGCTAGATTTCATGCGAGCATTAAAGACTTTGCATGAGTAAAGTCTTGGAACGTTATAATATCCATCCATATATATATTATATAATTCTATTTTTATTAAGATTTCATTTTCTACAATTACTATTTTAATAATTTGATCGAGTTATTTGAAGTGACGGCTATACTTTCTTCCCATTTGATATTTAAGGTACTTTCTTCTCATTTGATATTTAATCTGACCTTTCATTTTCTTTCTGTACTCTGCTTTATCTTTTAATATTTGTTGCCTTCTAACATTTTATCTTTCATTTTCTCTGCTATTTAATTTGATCTTTCATTTTCTTTTTGGGTTCATGTACTCATGCTTTATCTTTTAATTTTTGTTCACAAATATTTTTGCTTACCTCCAAATCTTTTAATGCCAATTTTTAATCCATTCTTACTTCTACATCTTTCTTCTTTTTTTGTACAGTTGTTATCTCTGTATTTTCTTTTCTTTTGTTCTTTTGATTTTGTTAGGCCTCCTCTCAAACCTATTTTTCTTCTCTGTATTTTAATGGATTCTTTTTCCCAAATCTTTTTTTTTCTTTTTTTTTATTCTCCGTATTCTGATGGATCCTTCTTTCCAAATATGTCCTGTTTCTTTATTTTTCTTTTTCTTTTTTTTTCTCCATTTACCTTCACAGATATTATTAGTTTCTAATTTAATCAATTCATTTGGCTAATGATTTACCAGAATTCATACAAAATTATTGACCTAAATAATTGCGAAGTCAAGATCTGAGATAAAATTGGTTGTGATTTCCTAGAATGAAATTAGGATAAACGAAAATGAATGATTTAATGTGTACCTTCTTCACGTAAATCTGCGTCTACCGGTGAAGGCCGATTTGGATGTCTATTTTGCTTCTCATGTTTTCATATGTACAAGGCTTTTTTTACAAAGTAGTTTATCGACTATTTAGTCTCTTGATACATAGTTTAAGGATGATCTCAGTCCAATTGATCTTTATAATTAGAGAAGTGCTATCATCTAATTGAGTAAAGTAGTAGTGAAGATATATGTTTTTCATTTCTCTTTCTATGTTTGATAGTTATATGACAATTGCGGTCGGTGGCGTTTGTTGTTGCAAACCTTGAGCATGTAAATCTAAGAACGATCATTAAGGTCATATGTTGTGTCTTCTTCTTTATTGATGGAAGAAGAAGATGCTAATCGGATTGAAGCGACCTCTTGAAGAAGTTTTTGAAAATCATCTTCCGAAGAGGTATAAGCTGTGTTTTTCCTCCATGGCAGATCTTGTAAATAACCATTTTCAGAAAGGCATATCAAAATTATTACCTTTCGTTAAAGGATCGTCATATCCTTTCTGCCCTCATGTTTGATGTTCACATAAAGAACTTTAACATCTAATTAGATACTCACTTCGTAGTAGTCATCTTCAGTTATTTTACAAGTTCATGCATACAAATGTCTCCCCCACAACTCTTAGATCTTCTCCAAAAGGATTTACTATGCTCATAGAGGTAAATCGGGAGAAATCGTCAATCTCTTTTCCAAAACTCTTTCATGGGATCAGATTTCTAGGAATTCTACTTGGATCCTTGGATATGTGAACCCCCCAATCAGGAAAGACCCACCGTTTGCTCAAATCAACGAACATGAAGATGGAAAACGTAGAAGTAAAATTCAATGAAAATTAAATTTTCTTTGCAAAGGTAAAGATTCTTAAGCTCCAGATCCAATACCTCAGGAATCTCGAGACCTCCATAAATCATCAACATGTCAAAGTCTATGCAAATAGAGTCGGTTGATTACAACACAGGAGTAGTTTCAGTCCATTATGAGGGCAGTCCTAGATCTCCAACTCAAACCGAAATGGATACAACATCTATCTTCAACCACATCAATATTATCACAAATGAATTTTCCACTCAAAAAGAATTCCTGAACATTCAAGCCCACCGCAAGCAAATATTGTCTATTTTGACATTATCGTCTTTCTGAAGATATTTGGGCTAAAGCTGCTAGGCTACATTGTTCTTTATTACAAAAACCCTTTCATGGGATCAGATTACTATGTATTCTACCTGGATCCGCTACAATGTTTCCCCTAAAAGGATTTACTAGGCTCATGGAGACAAATCTAGAGAAATCATCAATCTCTGTTACAAAAATCCTTTCATGGGATCAGATTACACGAATTTTACCTGGATCCTTTAAGGTGTGAGCCCCCCAATCAAGAAAGACTCACAATTCGACAAATTTCTTTTCCAAATCATCAATATGACAAGATCTATGCAAGTAGAGTTTGTTGATTACATCAAAAATGAAATTTTCGCAGATGAAGTATTTCTAAAAGGGATTTCGCATGAAAGAGGAATACTCTAAAGAAGAATGCTTTCTTCGAAGAATTTTATGAAGAAGAAAGAAATATGATAAGAAGTCAATGGTATTCTTACATAGAAGATGAACATCTATTTCTTCACTAGGATTCGAATGGCGTCAATATAATTACTCAAGAAAGAGGAAAACTTCCCTATGAAGAAACATCTACTCTACTCATCCTCCTCTTGAAGAGTGTGAGTTCAAGAGTCAATATGGAGATAAGGTCAAAGCCTCTCTGTTCTAAAGTGCCAAGGGATGACAAAAGCATTCCAACCTTGAAAGATATTTGAAATATCTAACATAAAATAACTTCTCAACCCGAATTCTCTCTACCATTGCATGACAAGTTAAGAGGATGGAAGAAAAAATTCAAGAAAATACCGCACCAAAGAGCGAAAAAACTATTACAAATATTACTAGCTTGAGAGCCCCAAATGTTAAGAAGAAAGTTCTTTTGTTTATACCAGCTATCTTAGACAAAGTAACCAGTCTCGACTCAACAAAAGAGGTACTTGTTCTGATTGAAGAAAAACTAAACCAGCTTTCAATTTCGCCAGAACCTTCAAATAGTTAAACTTTTAATGTCATACTGAACTAGATGAGAATGACTTGGAAAATTTCAAAAGGGATTTCTCCAAAGAAGAAAAGATACCCGAAAAACTAGATGCCATCAAGAAAATTGGTTCAATTAGAGGACAAAGTTCAAATAACTATGTGAGGAGAAATTGGTATCCTAAGCCTTCTTTTCCCGATGTTCAGTTTGGAGAAAAAACTCAAATGACTCAATCCACCTATGAAGGAACAAGCATACATGAGTAGAATATAGATGGTCTATCTGATGATATAGTCATAAATGTAATCAACGAAATGCTGATGGGAGCTAGTGTTTATAGGCTCTGAGGTAAATATGATCATGTGGTTGCTCAAATTGTAACTTCTTGTTTCACAGGAGTACTTAAAGACGGGTGGAAGAAACATATCTCCAATGAAGAAAAGCAAAGGATACTCAATCATACTACTATAGAAAAGGTAATACAAATATCAAAGTGAAGCTAGGAATGTCTCAAGTTATGGAGAATGATATAAGGGCTGAAGAGTCGTTAATACCCTTTTATACATTGTATCAAAGGTCGTCGTAGGTGAACTAGAAATCCATACTAAACGCTTGTGGAAATTCTTATGAATATAAGAAGCGAAAAGTTAGCTACTTCCGATGGTACAAAGATATTTTTGTAACTAAGGTTATGACAAGATATGATAATACCCTTTCATTATGGAAAATGCACTTCATCGAAGGACTTCGAAAGTATTTTTCTCGAAGGATAACTACCGCTCTCAATGAAGAGCATGGTAATATTGTCCTCTTTTGCCCGTTAGGGATCAAAATGATATGAAGTAACTAATCAGAGTGGCATAGCGCATGCATGGTGGGTCCATAACCCATAGGTTCTATGATCGAAACTTGGCTCTGATACTAACTATAAGATTTTAGAAACAATAAATGTCCAATGGAAGTAATGGAAGTAATGAAAAATTCAAACAAATTATGAATAGAGATATAACACATCGACATAAACATGGATAACCGGTTAAATTAGAGTTTTGAGGTGTCATATACTTGATATGAACTACCATGAAAAGAAAATGGGTAAAATTAAATGTCCCTCCACGAGGCTTCACCGTCATCAAACCGAAGTTAAACTATGCTTCATAATAATAAATTATCTTGTTGATCGAATATCTCAAGGAAAACATATGTGTTTGAGATTTGAATCACTCACAGACAAGATTGAACCCTTTGTGGCTTTCCTTCGACATTCAAACATCACTTATGTGGAATCAAAACTTGTTTCATAATACTCGCCGCCTATGCATGCATGTTCAATTGTGTGTGACATAACAACGTTGCATCTCATCGTCATCTTGGTCCCCACCAACACGACCCATGCATCATGATGCAATCTCATGTCTCGAAATAGCTCGAGTATCTTGGTTTGTCCAGACACATCTGTTGGCATAGTTTGGCCGAGTGGTCTAAAGCGCCATATTTAGGCTCTGGTCTAAAAGGTTGTGGTTTCAAATCCCTTAATTGTCATTTAATTTCATTTTTTGTAAACCTCTACTTCAAATGTGCGGCCTCGTGATCTTGACAGGCTCACGAAAAATCTTAAGGGGTACTCAATCTCCATTCACATTTTTCACCGGCTTTGTGGCTTTGTCAGACCTTGCCTCAAAACTTGTTTCACCACACTCGCCGCCTATGCATGCATGTTCAATTGTGTGCGAAACAACAACGTTGCATCTCATCGTCATCTCGGTTCCCAACAACACGATCTATGCAATCTCCTGTCTCGCAATAGCTTGACTATCTTGGTTTGTCTAAACACATCCGTTGCGAGAGTTTGGTCGAGTGGTCTAAGGCACCAAATTTAGTCTCTAGTCTAAAAGGGCATAGGTTCAAATCCCCAGATTTCGTTTTTTTTTGTAAACCTTCAAGCCCGCTGCTAGCACATATTGTCTGCTTTGTATAGTTATATTTTGGCGTGTTATGTATCGTTGTCAGCCTCATGGTTTTAAAACGCGTCTACTGTGGAGAGAGTAGCCCTGCTCTGACAAGTGCCTCGTGATCTTGACACGCTCGCGAAGAACCCAAAGGGGTACTCAATCTCCATTCAAACTTTTCACCTGGCTTTGTGGCTTTGTCGGATCTTAGGTTAGGTTTACCTTCGACATTCAAACATCAGTTATGTGGAATCAAAACTTGTTTCACCACACTCGCCGCCTATGCATGCATGTTCAATTGTGTACAACACAAGAACGTTGCATCTCATCGTCATCTCGGTTCCCAATGACATGACCCATGCATGGTGATACAATCTCATGTCTCGGCATAGCTCGACTATCTTGGTTTGTCCAGACACATTTGTCGGAAAAGTTAGGCAACTGGTTTTAGGCGCCAGATTTAGGCTACATATTGTCCGCTTTGGCTAGTTATGTATCGTTGTTAACCTATGGTTTTAAAACGCGTCTACTATGGAGAGAGTCTAGCCCTACCCCGACTAGTGCCTCGTGTCACGGTCATACCTCTTCTTCAAATGTGCGGGCTCGTGATCTTGGCATGCTTGCGAAAAATCTTAAGGGTACTCAATCTCCATTCACATTTTTCACCCGACTTTGTGGCTTTGTCGGACCTTAGGCAAGGTTTACCTTCAACATTCAAAGATCACTTATGTGGAATTAAAACTTGTTTCACCACACTCGCCGCCTATGCATGCATGTTCAATTGTGTGCGACACAATGGCGTTGCATCTCATTGTCATCTCGGTTCCCAACAACACGATCCATGCATGGTGATGCAATCTCATGTCTCGATATAACTCGACTATCTTGGTTTGTCCAGATACACCTATTGGGACAGTTTTATGAGTGGTCTAAGGCACCAGATTAAGGCTCTGGTCTGAAATCTCGAGACCTCCATAAATCATCAAAGAAGTAGTTTGATGATTTATGGAGGTCTCGAGATTCCAGATCCAGTACCTCAGGAATCTCGAGACCTCCATAAATCATCAACATGTCAAAGTCTATGCAAATAGAGTCGGTTGATTACAACAAAGAAGTAGTTTCAGTCCATTATGAGGGCAATCCTAGATCTCCAACTCAAATCGAAATGGATACTACATCTATCTTCAACCACATCAATATTATCACAAATGAATTTTCCACTAATAAAGAATTTCTGAACATTCAAGCCCACCACCGCAAGCAAATATTGTCTACTTTGGCATTGGCATCTTTCTGAAGATATCTGGACGAAAGCTGCTTGGCTACAATTTTCTCCATTACAAAAACCCTTTCATGGGATCAGAGGTGTCATTTACTTGATATGAACGACACTTGAGCTACCATGAAAAGAAAAAGGGTAAAATTAAATGTCCCTCCACGAGAATTCTCCGTCATCAAAACGAAGTTAAACTATGCTTCATAATAATGAATTACCTTGTTGATCGAATATCTTAAGGCAAACATATGTGTTTGAGATTTGAATCACTCACAGACAAGATTGAACCGTTAACCCTTGTCCCCTTAACCTTCAAATGAGTAATTTTAAGAGTTGTATTATTCATACTTTTAGGACCATAATTAGCCACTATAAAAATAAAACGATCTTATTTTTCTACTAAAATACAACGGCTAGCATATGAGTGACGTGATCTTTTTTTGCGAAAATATTCATTTTAAATATTTCATCAATGCCATGGATTACATAATAAAAATAAAATTCATAAATCAATCCAAAAACATATAAGAAATGATAATAAACATATATCCAAAATCTAGAAAACAAAACATTGCCCTAATCTAACCTAAGACCATAAAATAAGATGAAATACAACTACGCCGATGGAGCCCACACGCGAGTCGTGTGAGTTGCCACTGAGGTGGGAAGCGTGTGCGCTGCACATGAGAAGAGCACGACTAGCTTGTCGAGTCACACACGCGTTTCTCGCAGAGTGTCCTTCTCAGGTTGTGGGCTGCTGGAGAGTGATTTCGTGCTGTTGGGCCACCCGTACTTAACGTGGATCCAATATCATAACTCTAAATTATTATCCACCCAAAATTTGTAACTATTTAAGAATAAATAAAACTTATCTTCCAAGCTTATATTGCATGATTGAGATGTCTTGATTCATATCATTCTCCATTTCTTTGAGAGGATTCATCATCAAATCTATTTGTAAAATTTTCCTACAAAAGTAGGTTAAGAAAATACAAAAGACCTCACAACACTCTATCACGTGTACACTCAAGGAATTGTTGGTCATTCTGTTTGCACTCATTTACACAAATGAAGCTCTCATTCTCACCTCTCAAAAGAAATAAAAAAATAAAATTGAAAAGATACCCAAAAGAAACATATATATGATCTTAAGCCTAAAGCTCTTATACCAAATGATAGGGAACTCTTGGGATTTGATGTAACAACTTTGTCCAAGAACAAGATCTTTAGATCTAAATTATCCAAGAGCCTCCAAAACAATAAGGAATCACTCCAAGGAAAAATAAGATTGGAAATAGCCCTTCACTAAACTAAACACAAATGCTCTTTTACTACATTTTCAAGTCTACTTTACAAATATAACATATATGACTTTATATAGCCTATAAAACCTTAATTTTCCCTGGGACATTTCCAGAGTTGTAACTTTCACACTTTTATGAACATAATTAGCCACTAACTAAATGTAACCTTAAAATAAATAAAAAGTTATAAAATACATTAATGAAACATCATACCTCTAGATTATGATCCACCAAAAAATTTGTAACTATAATAAATGAAACTCATCTTTCTTCAAACTCATATTACATGATTGAGATGTCTTGGCTCATATCACTCTCGATGCTGTGTGCAAACCATTGTTTACTAGTATGAAACATCCTTAGATTTTTCAACGATAAGAACTCTAGAACCATACTCGACCTAGCCAAGAATTGCATCCTAAAGTTTAAATAGAGCTTAGATCTACCCCTCCCAACTGAAATTAGCCAAAATCATACATTTGTGCTTCCTTGCAAGTCCCTCCGTCATACGCCTACTACTGTTGACCTCAACGTACGACTGCTAACAATTAAGCATCTTATGTGTATTTTTTTTTTAATATTTTTGTTTCTTTATTTTTAAAAATTTACACTTTAACTCAAATTTATTTGTCATTATAACTGGTTCACAATTTTTGGATTAAAGCTTTAGAAAGTTGCTACAATATAATCCCTTACAGCTCTATTTAATTTCTCTACCCTATAAAAGAGGATTTGAGGGGCTGATGATTGTTTTTGTTCCACACTATTGAGTTGTGCTCTCCTTTATTGTACCATAGGAGGATGAACTCTAAGGAGATCCATTTGAATTTTCCATGCCAACTAATAGATTGTTTGGACACATTTTTGGGGACAGTTTAGACGAGTAGTCTAAGGTGCTAGATTTAGGCTTTGGTTTGAAAAGGTGTGGGTTCAAATCCCACAACTGTCATTTATTTTCATTTTTTGTAAATCCTTAAGCACGCTGCTAGCGCCTATTGTCGACTTTGGCTAATTACCTATTCTTAGCATCACGGTTTTAAAACGGTTCTAGAAGATATTATCTATTTTTGCTTGTTAAATAGTTAATTAAAATATTAAAATAAAAAAATTAAATATTAAATTAATAAATAATTAAAAAATAAAAATAAAAGTTATTAGAATATTATATAATCTAAATATAAGTTAATTTATAATATTTAATTTAATCAAAAATATAATATATTATATTAATATATAAAAATATAGTCATAAATTAATTAATTAAAATAAATTAATATTTATTATATTATATTATTATATATAAAGTTACAGTAATTACTATATTATAAGATAATCAAAAGTTATTAGATTATAATTTAGAAATATATATATTAGCTAGTTATATATATTTAATAATTAAATAAATAATAAAAATAAAATTAAATTATTAATTATTAATATTATAATTAAAAAATAAGATTATTAGTTAAATATTAACATAAAGTTATTAATGAAATTATATTCAAAATTAATTAATTATATAAAATATTTATTAATAAATTAAAGTTTATTAATAATTTAGATTATTGAAATAATTTAATTTATAATTATTTATATATATAAATTGATTATATAATATATATTAATTAAAAATTAATTAATAATTCAATAAAAATATATAATATTTTAAAATAAGTAAATTATTAAATTAATTATATATTTAATATATAATAATAATATATATATTTAAATATAATAATAATTATATTTAGAAAATTAATATTTAGTAAAATAATATAAATAATTTAATTTAAAAATATTTATTTATATTATAATAAATAATTAAAATAAAAATTATATATAATTATTATTAAAATATTAAAAATAATAAAATTTCTTATAATTATAAAATTAAATGAAAATTTAATAAATTTATATAAACCCACTTATTAATAATAATTATTTTTGTATTCATTAATATTAATAAATTATTAGAGTATTATAAGTTATATATTATTATTATAGGGTGGGGGAAGGGAGGTAAAATTAAAAAATTAATCATTAATTAAAATTTATAAAATAAAACCCTTCTAATTATTTATTATTAATATGTTATTTATAATATTAAATCAAAATTATTCTTATTAATAAATTATATAAATTAAATATTATAAATTTATTATTTAATAAAATTATATAAATTATTAAAATTAATATATATAAATCATTTAATAATAAAGTTAATAAATTAAATAGTAATTATAATTATTTAAAAATAATTAACTAATAATAATTAAATTATTAAATTATATAAAAAAATTAATTATTAAATTTAATTAAATAATAAAATTATATAAGTAAAAAATATAAATTATTAAATAATATTAAATAGTTGAAAATAAAAAAATAATAATATATTATAAGTTAATAATTTATAAATTATAATAAAAATATAAATAATATTTAAGTTAATAATTATATCAATTATAGTATAAATATTTTAGTTTCATTTATATAGTATAGTTATAATAATTTTGATTAATATAATAATATATAAAAATAAAAATTTAATTTATAAATAAAAAAAAATTAAAGTAAAAAATTTAATCCTTAATATACATAAATTCACAATTTAAATTATTATTATATAATAAAAAAATTTAAAAATAAATTGTATATTAAAATTTAAAATTATTCAAAATTAACAAATTATATATAATAATATTAATAAAATATTTATTTATTATTATAATATTATATAATTATTTTTTTATAAATTTATTAATATGATTAAATAAAAATTAATTATAATAATATTATTAATTACAAATAAATATAATTAATTAATAAATTAAATATATGAAATTACAAATATTTATTATTATACTAATATTAACAATTTAAAAGTTATTATTTTATCTTTAAATAATTTAATTCCTTAAATTATTATATAATCTTAATCTTCTATTAATAGTAAAAATATAATATAAATTAAAAATTAAGATTATATATATAATAAAATCTTCTTATTAATAATACATATATATAAATATATAAGCATAGCTTAAAACAAAAATTATTATTCATTTCAACAATAATATATAATATTATATTTATAAAATAATAAAAATATTGAAAACTATAATAAAACAATAAAAATCTTTACAAAAAAATATTAATTAAATTATTACATAAATTAATAAGAAAATATCATAAATAATTCTTATTTATAAATACCTTGACTATCTAAATAACAAAAAATTAATTCCTTAACCCTTTAACATATACAAATATCTATAAATAATCTTAATCAACAATCTTTCATTATGACCCATTTACCTTCAACAATACCGATACTCACCAACCCCATAAATATAAATACATTTATCTATATTCATCCCCTTAAAACTATTATCTTAATTAGTATATATAAAGTATTCATTAATTATTAATTATATCTAAATTCTTTTACCTTCTCACTTGTAAGCATAATGTCAACAACTAGAAACTAACTACCACTAATTATAAAAAACCTCTACAATATAATCTTAGAGGATTATTATTACACAAATTAGTTTCTTATATTAAATTAATTATAATAAATTCTTATAAAATTATTCTAACTACTATTAAAAAATAACATATATCTCTCACTCTATTCTCACATATGACAATAAAAAGACAATAACCATCATTTTTTATTAAATAATTCTTATACTAATCAAGAACAATTTCTAATAATTTAACCATTCCTATTCATAAACTTCTTATACGATTCTTAATATTCATTATATTCTTATATTAAACTACTATCAAATCTATACAATTCTTAAACAGAAATACAATTCTTTCTTATAATATAACTCTATTCATAATAACAAATTAGCACCGTAATACATGCTTCGACTTCTTATACCAAACATTAAAATTACTTAGTTAAAATTTCTTATTAATTAAAATACCCATAAATAACTTCACTTCCAAATGATATATCTTATTAATTTCCATCGCACTTAACATCATCCCCAAGTTCTTCCATTCAACATAATAACAACCTTATCTATTAAATCTCTACTTTCTCTATATCCATAACCCTTAAATAATTAACCCCATTAATAAATTAACAATAGATCTAATATAAAATTATCTATACAATCTTCCCTTACCTTCTCACAATTTATTCTCTCAATTACTTACCTCATATTAAAAACTCTAAACACCAGTTCAAACTAGATATCTCCCCCCCTTCAACTCTTCTTCATACTAAATCTATACACTTCCATAACATAATTGCTTGATAATTCATAATTCGTTCTAAAATTCCAAAAGCATGTTTAACCTACAATTATACTATACTACAATCCTCCTATAATTTCCTAACAATTACTTACATAATCATACATCATCTTTAATTCTTACATCAACTTAATTACATCAAGTTATAAATCTACCTCAGTTTTATATTATTCTTCCAAACATCACCATTAACTCCTTAATCTAAAATTTACTTTTACAAATTAATAAAATTCTCCTTAAAACTATAACCTCTTTCTATTTTATTGTAAATCCTTACACTTATTATCTCAACTTAGATATCATTTATTTTATCATTCACTTTAACTATCTTCCTTCAATAAAAATTCAACATATCAACATACTGACATCTTAATTAATATCCAATATTAATCAATACCTTCTTCCTTCCACTACCACTATTAATTTTAAATCAACTATTCTCTTCTTCAAATACCCCACTTACTTATTATACAAACTTACCTCTTCACGTGTACCACCACCCTAACATCCACCCTAGTACATTAACTTAATTACTCAAACTTAGTTAATTACATCCACATTCAAACGTCCCTTAATAACCAACATTCTTCTCTCTCAACAAATCCCTTCTTATCTATCACTATTTTTCCCAAACCCAACCTTGTTTTTTTCGAATCTCTTTACACCTATTACTCTTACTATACAATATTTTACAAATTACACATTCATTAACATCTCCTAGGGTACTTATTATCGAATTCATTCTTAAATACCTTCAATTATCTAAAACCACAATTTAATTCAATTAAGTTAATTAATTAACAATTTATATTTATTAATTATTATGAACTATAACTACTATTAATACATCATTATTCAACAAGATTATCAATAATCAGCATTAAAATGACAATTATCAATCTATCCTCCTTCCCTTCTCTCTCTTCTTTTCCCTCTTCTCCTCCTCCTCCTCTCCCCTCCTTCTCCCCTCCTCTCCTCCTCTCTCTCTCCTTCCTCCCCTCCTTCCCCTTTCTTCTCTTCTTCTTCCCCTCTCTTCTCTCTTCTCTCTCCCCCCCTTCTCTTTTCTTTCTTCCCCCCTCTCTCCCCCTCTCCTCCCTCCCCCTCTCCTTTCTTCTTCTCTTCCTTCCTCTCTCCCTTCTCCTTCTCCTCTCCTCCCCTCCCCCCTTCCTTCCCCTCCTCCCTCTCTTTCTTCTCCTTCCCCCTCCTCCTTCCTCCTCCTCTCCTCTCTCCTCTCTCTCCTCCCTCCTCTCTCTCTTCTTCTCCTTCCTTCTCCCTCCTCTCCTCTTCTCCTCCTCCCCTTCTCCCTTCTTCCTCCTCCCTCTCTTCCCTTCTCCCTCCTCCTCCTCTTCTTCCCCCTCCCCCCCTTCTCCTCTCCTCTCTTCTCTCTCCTCTCTCCTCTCCTTTCCCCCTCTTTCCCTTCCCTCTTCTCCCCCTCTCTCCCCCTCTCCTCTCCCTCTCTCTCCCTCTTCTCTTCTCTTCTTCCTCCCTCCCTTCCTTCCTTCTCCCCTCCCCCCCTTCTTCTCTTCTTTCCTCCTCCCCCCCCCTCTTCCCCCCTCTCTTCTCTCCCTCTCCTCCTCTTCCCTCTCCTCTCCCTCCTCTCCTCTCCCCCTCTCTCTCCTCCCTTCCCTCCTCTCTTCTCCCCTCCCTTTCCTCTTCTCTCTCTCCCTCTTCTTCCTCTCCTCTCCCTCCCTCTTTCCCCCCTCCCCCCTCCTCTCTCTCCCTCCCCCCCCCTCCTCCCTCCCTCTTCCTTCCCCTCTCCCCTCTCCCTCTCTCTCCTCCTCCCTCTCTCCCCCTCCCTCTCTCCTTCCTCTCTCCTCCTCCTCCTCCCTCCTCTCCTCTCCTCTTCTCCTTTCTTCCCTCCTCTTCCTTCTCCTCCTCTCCTCCTTCCTCCTCTCTCCCCCCCTCTCTCTCTCCTCTCCCTCCTCTCCTTCTCTCCCTTCCCCTTCCCCTCCCCCCTCTCCTCCTCTCCTTCTCTCTCCTCTCTTCTCTCCCCCCTTCCTCTCTCCTCTCCTCCCCTCCCTTCCCTCTCTTCTCTCCTCCTCCTCTCCCTCCCCCTTCCTCCTCTCCTCCTCCTCTTCTCTCTCCTTCTCCTCCCCTCTCTCCCTCCCTTCCCCTCCTCCTCCTTCCCTCTCTCTCTCCTCCCTTCTCCCCCTTTCCCCCCCCTCTCTCTCCCTCTCTCTTCTCTCCCTCCTCCTCTCCTCTCTCCTCCCCCTCCCTCTCTCTTCTTCCCTTTCTCCTCTTCTCCCTCTTCCCCTCCCCTTCTCCCCCCCCCCCCTTCCCTCTTCCTCTCTCTCTCTCCTCCTTCTCCCCCCCCCTCTCCCCCCTCCTCCCTTTCCTCCCCTCCCCTCTCCCCCCTCCCCCCCCTCCCTTCTCCCTCTCTCTCTCCCTCTCCCTCCCCTCTCCTTCTCTCCTCTTCCCTTCTCCTCTCTTCCCCTTCTCTCCTCTTCTCTCCCTCCCCTCTCTCCCCCTCCTCTTCTTCTCTCCCCTTCCTCCCTCTCCCTCCCTCTCCCCCCCTTCCCTCTCCTCTCTTCCCCTCCCCCCTCTCCTCCTCCCTCCTCCCCCCCTCCTCTTCCTCCCCCTCTCCTCTCCCCCCCCCCCCCTCTTCTCTCCCCTCCCTCTCCCCCTCTCCTCTTCCCCCTTCCCCTCTCTCCTCCTCTCCTCTCCCTCTCTCCCTCCCTCCCTCTCTCTCCTCCTCCCTCCTCTCCTCTCTCTCTCCTCCTCCTCTCCTCCCCTCCCTCTCCTCTTCTCTCTCTCTTCTCTCTCCCTCTTCTTCCTCCCTCCTCCTCCTCCCCTCCTCTCTCCTCCCCCCTCCCCCTCCTCCTCCTCCCCCTCTCCCCCCCCTCTCTCTCCTTCTTCCTCTCCTCCCCTCTCCCTCTCTCTCTTCCTCCTCTCCTTCTCCTCCCTCCTTCCCCTCCCTCTCCTCCCTCTCTCCTTCCCCCCCCTCCCTCCCCCTCTCCCCCTCTCCTCTTCTCTCTCCCCCCCCCCCCCTCTCCCTCTCTCCCCCTCCCTCTCCCTCTCTCCTCCTCTCTCTTTCTCTCCTCTTCCCCTCTTTCCCCTCCCCCCTCTCCCCCCCCCCCCCTTCCCCTCCTCCTCCCCCCCCCCCCCTTCTCCTCTCCTCTCCTCCTCCCCCCCCTCTCTCCTCTCCTCCCCCCCCCCCCCCCCCCCCTCCTCCCCCTCCCTCCCTCTCCCCTCCCTCCCCCTCTCTCCTCTCCTCTCCTCTTCTCTCTCTCCCCCTCTCCCTCCTCCCTCCCCTCCCTCTCCCTCCTCCCCTCCCTCTTCCTTCCCTCTCCTTCTTCCCCCTCCCTCTCTCTTCTCCTCTCCCTCTCTTCCCCTCCTCCTCTCCCCCCTCTCCTCCCCTCCCTCCCTCCTCTCTTCTCCTCCCTCCTCCTCCCCTCCCCCCCTCCCTCCCCCTCCCCCCCTTCTTCCTCTCCCTCTCTCCTCTCCTCCTCCCCTCTCCTCCTCCCCTTCCCCTCCCTCCCTCTTCTCTTTCCCCCCCCCTTCTTCCCCTCCTCTCCCTCCCTCTCCCTCCTCCTCCTTCCTCCCCCCCCCTCCCCCCCTCTCTCTCCCTCCCTCCCCCTCCTCCCCTCCTCCCTCCCCCCCCTCCTCCTCTCCTCCTCCCCTCCTCTCTCTCCCTCTCCTTCCTCCCCCCTCTCCCCCTCTCCTCCCTCCCCCCTCTCTCCTCTCCCCCCTCCTCCTCTCCCCCTCTCCCTCCCCCCTCCTCCTCTCTCTCTCCCTCCTCTCTTCTCTCCTTCCTCCCTCCTCCTCCTTCCTCTCCTTCTCTCCTCCCCTCTCTCTCCCCCCCTCTCCCTCTTCTTCTCTTCTCCCCTTCCCCCCTCTCCCCCTTTCCCCCTTCCTCCTCTCCTCTCCTCCCTTCCTCTCCTCCCTCCCCTCCCCCCCTCTCTCCCTCTCTCCCCTCCCCCCTCTCCTCCCTTCCTCTCTCCTCTTTTCCCTCCTCTTCCCTCCTCCTCCCCCTCTTCCTCCTCCCCTCCTTCCCCTTCTCTCTCCCCTCCTCTTTCTTTCCTCCTCTCCTCCTCCTCTCTTCTCCTCTCCCTCCTCTCTCCCTCTCTCTCTCTCCTCCTCTCCTCTCCCTTCTCTCCTCTCCTTCTCCCTCCTCCTCCCCCCCTCCTCCCCCTCTCCTCTCTCTCTCTCCTCCTCCTCTCCCCCTTCTCCCTCCCTCTCCCCTCTTCTCTCCTCCCCCTCCTCCCTCTTCTCCTCTCTCTCTCCTTCTCCTCTCCCCCTCCCCCCCCCCCTCCTCTTCTCCTCCCCCCTCTCTCCTCTTCCTCCCCCTCCCTCTCCTCCCCTCTCCTCCTCCTTCTCCTCTTCCTCCCCCTCTCTTCTCCTCTCCCTCCTCCTCTCCTCTCTTCCCCCCTCCTCCTCCTCTCTCCCTTCCTCCCCCTCCTCTCTCTCTCCTCCCCCTCTCTCTCTCTCCCCTCCCCTCTCCCTCTCTCCCCTCCCTCCTCCCCCTTCCCCTCTCTCCCCCTCTCCTCCCCCCTCTTTCTTCTTCCTCCTCTTTCTCCCTCTCCCTCTCCCCCTCTTTTCTTCTCCTTCTCCCTCCCCCCCCTCCCCTCCTTCTTCCCCCTCCTCTCCTCCCCCCCTTCTCTCCCTCTCCTCTCTCTCTCTCCTCCTCTCTCTCCCTCCTCTTCTCTCCCCTCCCCCCCTCTCTTCCCCCTCTCTTCTCCCCCTCCTTCCCTCTCCCCTTTCTCCTCTCCCCCCCCCCCTCTCTCTCTCTTCTCTCTCCCTCCCTCCTTCCTCTCTCTCTCTCTCTCCTCTCCTCCTCTCCTTTCTCCTTCCCTCTCTCCCCTCTCTCCCTTCCTTCCCCCCCCCCTCTCCCCCCCTCTTCTCCCTCCTTCTCCCTTCTCTCCTTCTCTCTCCTCTCCTCCCCTCTTCCTCTCCCCTCCTCTCTCTCTCTCCCTCTTCTCTCCCTTCTCCCCTCCTCTCCCCTTCCTTCTCCTCTCTTCCCTCTCTCTCCTTCCCTCCCCTCTCCTTCCCCTCCCCCCTCCTCCCCCCCCTCTCCTCCCTCTCCTTCTCCTCTCTCCCCTCCCTCCTCTTCCCCCCCCCTCTCTTCCCCTTCTCTCCCCCCTCTCCTCCCCCTCCCCCCCCCTCCTCCTCTCCCTCCCCCTCCTCCTCCCCCCTTCTCTCTCCCTCCTCCCCCCTCCCCCTCTCTCTTCTCCCCCTCTCCCCCTCCCCTCTCCTCTCTCTCTCTCCCCTCCTCCTCCTCCCTCCTCCCCCCCCCCTCTCCCCTCTCCCCTTCTCCCTTCTCCTCCCCTCCTCTCCTCCCCCCCCTCCCCCCCTCTCCTCCTCTCCTCTCTCCCCCTCTCTTCTTTCTCTCCCCCTCTCCCCTCTCCTCCCCCTTCCCTCTCTCCCTCCCTTCTCTCCTCTCTTCTCTTCCTCTCTCCCCTTCCTCTCCCCCTCTCCCCCCTTCCCCCCCCCTCCCTCTCCTCCTCCCTCCTCTCCCTTTCTCCCCCCCCCCTTCTCTCCTCTCCCTTCCCCCTCTTTCCCCCCCTCTCCCCCCCCCTCCTCCCCCCCCCCTTCCCCCCCCCCCCTCCCTCTCTCCCTCTCTCCCCTCCCTCCCTCCCCCTCCCTCTCCCCCCTCTCTTTCCTCCCTCCCTCCCCTCCCTCCCCTTCCCCCTCTCCCCTCCCTCCCTCTTCCCCCCCTCTTCCTTTCCCTCTCTTTCTCCTCCCCTCCCCCCTTCCCTCTCTCTCCCTCTCTCTCCCCCTCCCTCCTCCTCTCTCCTTCTCTTCTCTTCCCTCTTTTCCTCTTCCCCTCTCTTCTCTCTCCTCTTTCTCTCCCTCTCTTCCTCCTCTTTCTTCTCCCCCCCCTCTCCCCCCCTCCTCCCTCCCTCCTCTCTCTCTCCCTCTCTCCCCCTCCTTCCCTTCTCCTCCTCCCCCTCTCCTCTCCTCCTCTCCTCTCCCTCTCCTCTCTTTCTCCTCTTCCTTCCCTCCCTTCTCTCTCCTTCTCCCCTCCCTTCTCCCCCTCTCTCTCCTCTCTCCCTCTCTCTCCTCCTTCCTCTCCTTCTCTCTCCTCCTCTCTCCTCTCTCTCCTCTCCTCTCTCCTCCCTCCCTCTTCTCTCCCTCTTCTCTCTTCCTCTCCCTCTCTCTCTTCCCCTCCTTTCTTCCCCCCCCCCCCCCCTCTCTCTCTTTCCTCCTCTCTCTCCCCCCTCCCCTTCTCTCCCTCCCTCCTCTCCCTCCTCCTCCTCCCTCTCCCCCTCCCTCCCCCCTCTCCCTCCCCCTCTCCCCCTTCCCCTCTCTCCCCCCCTCCCCCCTCTCTCCTTCTCTCCTCCCTCTCCTCTCTCTCTCTCTCTCTCCCTCTTCTCCCTCTCTCCCTCTCTCCTCCTCCCCTCCCTCCTTCTCTCCCTCCCTCCTCTCCTCTCCTCCTCCTCCCTCTCCTCCTCTCTCTCTTCCCTCTCTCTCCCCTTCTTCTCCTTCTCTCCTCCTCCCCCTCCCTCCCCCCCTCCTCTCTTCCTCCCCCCCCTCCTTCCTCCCCCTCCTCTTCCCCCCCCCTCCCTCCCCTCCCCCTCTTCCTTCTCTCCCCTCCCTCCCCTCCCCCCCCCCCCCTCCTCCTCCCCCCCCCCCCCCCTTCCCCTCTCTCTCCTCCTCCCCCCCCCCCTCCCTCTCTCCTCTCCCTCCTCTCTCCCCCTCCCCCCTTTTCCTCCCCTTTCTCTCTTCTTCCCTCCTTCCTTCTTCCCCTCCTCTTCTCCCTCCCCTTCTCCCTCTCCCCTCCTCTCTCCTCTCCTCTCCTCCCTCTCCTCTCCTCTCCCTCCTCCTCTTCCCCCTCCCCCCCCCCCCCTCCTCCCCTCCTCTCCTCCCCTCCTCTTCTCTCCTCCCTTCTCCCCTCTCCTCCTCTCCCTCCTTCTCCCTTCTCCTCCCTCCTCCTCTCTCCCCCCTCCCTCTCCCCCCCCCTCCCCTCCTCTCCTCCTCCCCTCCCTCCTCCCTTTCCCCTCCTTCTCTTCCCTCCTCCTCCCTCTCCTTCCCCTTCTTTCCTCCCCCCTCTCTCCTCTCCCCCCCCTTCCTCCTTCCCTTCCCTCTCCCCTCTCTTCTCTCCCCCCTCCTCTCTCCTCTTCTCCTCCCTTCCCCCCCCCCTTCCTCCTCCTCCTCCTCCTCCCTCTCCCCCCCCCCCCTCCCCCTCCCCCCCCTTTTCCTCCTCTCCCTTCCTCCCCCTCTCTCCTCTCCTCTTCTCTCCTCCCCTTTTCTTCTTCTCTCTCTCCCCTCCCCTCCCCCCCCCCCCTCCCTCCTCCCTCCCCCCCTCTCTCCTCTTCCTTTCCTCTCCTTCTCTCCTCCCCCCCTCCTCTCTCCCTTCCCCCCCCCTCCTCTTCCTCTCCCCCCTCCTCTCTCTCTCCTCCCTTCCTTCTTCCCCCTCCCTCTCTTCTTCTCCCCCCTTTCTCTCTTTTCTCTCTTCCCCCTCTCCTCCCTCCTCTTCTCCCCCTCCTCCCCTCTCCCCCTCCCCTCCCCTTCTCTCCCCCTCTCTCTCCTCTCTCCTCCCTTCCTTCCCTCCTCCCCTCTCTCCTCCCCTCTCTCCCCTTCCCTCCTCTCCTCTCCTCCCCCCTCTCCCTCTCCTCCCCTCTCTCCCCCCTCCTCCCCTCCCTTCTCTCCCCCCTCTCCCTCTTTTCCTCCCCTCTCTTCCTCCTCCCTCCCCCTCTCTCCCTCCCCCTCTCTTCCCTTCTTCCCCCCCCCCCCCCCCCCCCCCCTCTCTCCTCCTCCCTCTCCTTCCCTCTCTCCTCTCCCCCCTCTCCTTCTCCTCTCTCCCTCTCTTCCCCCTCCTTCTCTCCCCCCTCCCCCCCCTCTCTCTCCCCTCTCTCTCTCCTCTTCTCCCCTCTCCTCTCTTCCTCTCTCTTCCTCTCTCCCTCCCCCCTCTCTCTTCTTTCCCCTCTCTCTTCTCTCCCTCCTCTCCTTCCCCCTCCCTCCCCCCTCTCCTCTCTCTCCTCCCCTCTCCCTCCCCTCTCCCCTCTCCCCCCCCCCCCTCCCCTCTCCTCCCCTCCCCCTCTCCCCCTCCTTCCCCCTCCTCCCTCCCCTCTCCCTCTCTCCCTCCTCTCCCCCCCTCTCTCCCCTCCCCTTCTTCCCTCTCCTTCCCCCCTCCCTCCCCCCCTTCTCCTCCCCTCCTCCTCCTCTTCCCTTCTTTTCCCTCTCCTCTCCCTCTTTCCCTCCTCTCCCCCTTCCTCTCTCCCTCCCCTTCTCCCTTCTCTCTCTCCCTCCCTCCTCTCTCCTCTCCTCCCTCCCCTCCCCCTTCCTCCCCTCCCCTCCCCTCCTCTTCCTTCTCCTTCCTCCCCCCCCCTCTTCCTCCTCCCTTCTCTCTCTCCCTCCCTCCCTCCCCCCCTCCCTCCCCCTCCCCCCCTTCTTCTCTTCCCCTCCCTCCTCTTCTCCCTCTCCCTCCTCTCCTCCTCCTCCCTCCTCCCCCCCTCTCCTCCCCTCCTCCTTCTCCTCTCCCTCCCTCTCTCCCTCTCTCTCCTCCCCCCCCTCCCTCCTCTCTTCTCTTCTTCTCCCCCCTCCTCTTCTCCCTCCCCCCTCTCTCTCTTCCCCCCCCTCTTCCTCTTCTCCCTCCCTTCCCTCTCCCCTCCCTCTCTCTTCTCCCTCCTCCCTCCTCCTCTCTCCTTCCCCCCCCCCCCCCCCTCTCTTCCCTCTCTCCTCCCCCTCCTTCTCTTCCTCCTCCCCTCTCTCCCCTTCTTCTCTCCCCTCCCCCCTCTCCTCCCCTCTCTCTCTCTCTCCCCTCTTCCCTTCCCTCCCCTTCCTCTCCTCCCCCTCCTCTCTCTCCTTCCCCCCCTCTTCCTCCCCTCCTCCTTCTCCTTTCCCCCCTTCTCCCCTTCCCCCCCTTTCCTTCCTTTCCTCCTTCCTTCTTCCCCCCCCCTCCTCC